>CM051374.1:10535524-10538024 GCA_028015245.1 Cardamine occulta
GCCCAGTAACCATATGAAATTCCCTAACTGAGAATTTCATAGGTTGTCCCCCAAAATGAAACCAAAATTACTTTTTTTATTTGTGATGAGGTTCCTTGTCAACACGCAGTGGAATATTTTCGCTAACAGCAATATCTTTCCATTGGAGTGAAATTTCAGAACTGGACCAATAAAGGAATTCCTTATCCTCTGAAACCCCTATCTTCTAACTATATCTTCTACATCTTTGATGTACTCGTAATTGGAAATATGGTTTATCTTGTTAAACTTCTCTACTGGTTCTGTCCCCATTTGGAAATGTAGAAGAGGCAGAGTAATAACACTAGCTGGGAATGAATCTCCCATTTCTTTCGTTTCACATGTTAACGAAAAAAAACAAAAAAATATCAAGTTTTGAAAAAGTTTATCTACGATTCAGGATATCGTTCATAAAACAGGACGCATAGTTTTCTTCAGATTAGGAAAATGATAATTTCACAACAGAAACGATCCAAAAACTCTAGCACAAACAAGGTACATTAACTCTGTGTTTTGGGTATGCCACTGAAATGTTTTAATATGACAATCCTAAACTACTACAAATCTTTTCTAAATAGCTATGTATCCTTCCGAAATCATTCCCAATCACTAAAGATCCTTCTCAAATCACTACAGATCCTTCCTAAATAACTATAGATCTTTCCTAAATAACTACATATCCTTCTTAAATAAATTTTTAGCAAATAGCAGAAAGAAATCGAAAAAATACTTGTAAAAACAAGCTTGAAATTTTTGAACTGAGAGGATATAAGCCCGCAAAACAAAAAAGAAACAAGGAATAACAAGATGAGAAAAATATTGAGAGTAGATATATCTACATCTTATCATATTAAGCACAAAATCAATGAAGAAACATATGAAATCAAACTCTTATGATCTTAAACACTACATATCGAGAGACACTACATACAATTTATACTCAACTCCTTAAAATATTTGTCAGTCTTGAAACTGAAAGTTTCAAATGTGTGCACATTCAATAAACATAATAGTAATCCTTCCCAAATTCTTCCCAAATCTTTTATGAACTAGTATGAATCTTTCCCAAATCCTTACTAAATAACTACAAATCCTTCCTAAATCTGATAAAGAGAGATCCATATGTTTGATATATTACTCATGCAAGAGTCTAAACCAAATCTATCTATAAGCACGCAAGAAACTATAATTGAAAAAGCAAAGTTCTGTTTAGCAAATAGCAAAAAATCGAAAAATACTTGTAAGAGCAGGGGACATAGAAGTTGATCTCTACTGGCTTGAGAAATCTGAACTTAGAAGATATAAGCCTGAAAACCAAAAATAAGAAATAACAATGTGAGATACAAAACCGACCAGTCTATATCTTATAATGATAACACCAATATTATAACTAACAGATTTCAAAACTAAAAATGATAACTCATTAACACCAATCTGATAACACCAATATCATTAACTCATTAACAGATTTCAAAGCTAAAAATCTCATTAACTCATTGACACATTTATTCTAAAAATCGCAAGAGATTGAATAAATTAGATCCAAAAAACAAACACAAACACCATGCAACAACAAGATTTACGAACAAATAACATGAATCGAGCCAACATTGAAACTTCAACTCTCACAGACATTTCGTCGAACACGTTATATGCATATTCAATCCAACACATTTAAACTAAAACCCACACGAGATTGAACAAATTCAAGCAAAAAAAAGTACAAACACCTTGCAACAATGAGATTTTCGAACAAACAACATGAATCGAGCTTTACCTTAGGAAAAAAAAACTGAAATCGAATATAGATCTAAACTGCAGAAGCTCCAAGCGATTGTTGCTTCTCATCTTGAATACTTATGGAATCAACAACTCTTGTTGTCCTTCTTTGTCCGAGAGTCGTCAGAGCGCCATCACAGAGTTGTCAGAGAGTTTGTCGCCATAATGTAGGTTGAAGTCGCGAAAGTGATATTTTTGAGAAAACTTTTATTTTGTAATATAACTAGAGTCGGTACCCCGCGGTACACCGCAGGTCAATATTTTTTTAATTATTATAACAAATATTTATATTTTACAGTTTATTATTGTGTGTTCAATTTTAAAAATAATTTTTTAATTTTTAGATTTTATTTGTTTAGTTTTTATAACTAAATTTCTTTTTGATATGTAATTTCAACTTCACTAAATTATAAAGTGTTAGTGTTGTTGGTTGTTTGACGTATATACTCATTTTAATATTTTGTGCATGTCAATGTTTTCTTAAACATTATAACAAATGTTTATATTTTATGTTTAATATTTTATGTACAGTTTTGCTGATAATTTTTAGATTTTTTTTGTTTAGTTTTTATAATTAATTTCTTTTTGTTATATATAATTTTAACTTCATTAAATTATTAAGTGTTAGTGTTGTTGATTTTTTAACGTTAAAACCCATTTTAATATTTTATAAATCGTTCTTATGTCGAAGTCTGCCCTGCTA
>CM051374.1:10538124-10613124 GCA_028015245.1 Cardamine occulta
TATCCAATGGGTTAGCATACTGGCCCCCAGTTTTAATTTTTTATAATTTTCAATAATTTAAATATTTTAAAGAATTTAAATAACAACTTTTTAAAATAAATATTTTTAATATTCTATTTTTGTAAACATTCTAAGCTTATGTATATATAAATTCTTTAAATTTTTAAATATATCACATATTGATGAACTATAGACATATACATATCCCTTATTTATTTTTATTAAAAATTGGTAGTCTGGGGATCGATATGCCAATTCGCAGACAAAACCTGCTAAATTCGCGGTTCACTATTAGATTATTCATATTATTCACTTTTTAATAGACATAACATAATTTCACCCCATGATGAATCTACTTAGACTTAGCACGTGGTTTTACAAGCTTAATTTATACGTCTATTGATATTTAATGTTGAACATTGATTTTTTTCTTATTGATTAAGTAATATATATTTATTTTTAAAAACTATCTTATCTGAAATCTCTACAAAATATAAATATTTGTTACTTATAAATTTTCCTGCAAAAAATGTATATGTAATTTTTCCGTCTAAAATGTCAATCTTAAGTATAATTAATTTTCCTACCAAAACTAATTCGGTTCCTGCAAAAAAAAAAACTCGACTCTGTAATTTTTTAACAAATTGTAAATCCGTAATTTTCCGTCAAAATGAATATTTAGATTTTTTTCTGCAAAAAATGGATATGTAATTTTCTGAAAAAATAGATTTGCATCACAACATATATAGAAAACAATTTATTAATTAAATCATTATGTAATCATCCAAAATAATTTGAAAATAAGATCAAATAAAAGTGAAATGTGAATCATAATTATTTTTCGAATACATTGATTTAAATTAAGTAGATAGATTTTGGATAAATTAAAATCAATGTTACTTTTCATAATATTGTTGTTTTAATCTGTTTGGATACACATATAGCATTTATCATGGTTTATTTATTTTAATATGAGTATTTGGAAACACCCCTTAAATTGACTCTTTTTAATAGTGTAGTAGATGTTTTCTGCAAAAAATGGATATATAATTTTTTGAAAAAATAGATTTGAATCACAACATATATAGAAAAAAATATTAATTAAATCATTATGTAATAATCCAAAATAATTTGAAAATAAGATCAAATAAAAGTTAAATGTGAATCATAATTATTTTTTAATACATTGATTTAAATTAAATAGATAGATTTTGGATAAATTAAAATCAATGTTACTTTCCATAATATTGTTGTTTTAATCTGTTTGAATATACATATAGCATTAATCATAGTTTATTTATTTTAATATGAGTGTTTGGATTACATTGACTCTTTTTTAAAAGTGTAGTAACCTTAATAAATGCTAGTTATGGGCTAATATAGCGGGTGTGATATTTTTACACTGAAAAGACTATATTTTGTGCTAAAATTGATGAGGTTTATATAAATTTTGCAAAAAAAATTGCCCATATATTAATTTGCAGAGGTTTACTGTATAATTCACGAGGGTTATTTCTTAACACAGCCACTAATAGCTTCAACGGTGGCCATTCCTCCTGCAAATCTTCCACCTCCGTCTCTACTCTTACAGTCTTAACATTTCTAACATCGTTTCTAGCATACTCCACATCTTCAGAAATAATAAACCGCCTCCGCTACCGATTCGGTAATGCATGCAAGGTGTTCGACGAAAGTACCGCTTCCGCTGAGCAGTGAATGAAAGTTGTGGAGCCCGCGTAGAAGAATTAATTCAATTTGGGTTTAGTTAAAAAGGAAGAGGATTTAATTTTAGTGTAAGAAGTGGTTCAACAACCAAACCATATCCGAATATTTTAGTCATCATCTCCGTTCGAAATCGACCTGGCGAACTTATTGCGTTTCACTTCTCCAAAGCCTTTGTTTCGTCTTTCTTACTCCGTAGCCGCCACAGGTTTGATCCCTGATTCGATACAAACTATCTCTATTCTGTATAATCATATTAAGAGATATAGTTATGTTCTAATACAATTTTGATGCCTTTGTTTTTATAAAGAAATGTTTTTCTTTTGTTTTTATAGCAATGGAGAGTGATGCTTCGTGTAGCTTGTATTTATGTGGGAAGTCCTCTGTGGAATCTGAAAAAGCAAAGATTTTGAAGAACAATAACGTTCTTAAACTCCCAGATAATACTAAAGTTTCAGTCTTTTTACAATCTGAGATGAAGAATTTGGTTAAAGATGATGATGATTCCTTTAATCTTTCACTCTTTATGAACTCGATTTCTACTGATCGGTTTGGGAGGTTTCTCATTTGGTCTCCACGTTTGTCTTCCACTCACGATGTTGTTTCTCAGTAAGCAATTCATCTGTTTGTTTTTTTCTTCTTTAAAGATTGTGTTACTTCTTAATGTGTTAAAGTCTGCTTCTTTTGCTTCTTTTAGTAACTTCTCTGAGCTTCCACTTGGTTCAGTTTGTGTCACAGATATCCAATTTAAGGGTCGAGGTAAGAGTTTTTCAACAATCTTGGATTAGAAATTAGAAAAATAGAAACTTGAAACCGTGTTTATGTAATCTATGAACCTGCAGGGAGAACAAAGAATGTGTGGGAATCTCCAAAGGGTTGTCTTATGTATTCTTTTACTTAAGAAATGGAAGATGGTCGAGTCGTGCCTTTGATACAATATGTGGTATCTCTTGCTGTTACTGAGGCAGTGAAAGATATTTGTGATAAGAAGGTATGTTCTTGAAATAGCCTTTGGTTGTGTGTTCTTGATCCGTTAACTTCAGACATTAGCTAATTTAGAGGTTGTCGATTTCAGGGTTTGCCGTTCATTGATGTTAAAATAAAATGGCCAAATGATCTCTACTTGAATGGTCTTAAGGTTGGAGGCATTTTGTGTACCTCTTCATACAGATCAAAGAAGTTCCATGTCAGTGTTGGTAATAATCATTACTCTTTACAAATATATGGCTCTATAAGAAAATTGAAGCATCTACTTGTAGTCTTGTTGCTTTGACTTGTTTGTTTTTTAATTTAAAAGATAGTGACAAAACTGATCCTTGTTGTAGGTGTGGGATTGAATGTGGACAATGAGCAACCGACAACGTGTTTAAATGCAGTACTAAAAGACATGTCTCCTGAATCAAACCTACTTAAAAGAGAAGAAATCCTTGGGGCCTTCTTTCAGAAATTCGAAAAGTTCTTTGATCTATTCATCGGTCAAGGTAATGTAAACCTCTGGTCTCGGAAACTGCTTAAATATTCAGTCTGCTTGCTTCTTTGTGAGCATCTTTGTCACTTTTGAAGTACTCTCGGAACAATATTTCTTAAGTAACTATTTAGATGAGATGTGAGCAAGTTAAATGATAATTATATTATCTAGTTTTGAACCAGTATAATCATCGCAAGGGACTTTACAGGTTTCAAATCTCTGGAGGAGCTTTACTACAGAACATGGCTTCACAGGTGACGGTTATTTCTTCGATTTCATTTTATGTTTGTTTGTCATTGATGGGTTTCTGTTATCTGAAAATCTGAACTGATTTTGATTTTATGCGTATCCCATAAAAGTACATTTATATTGAGGTTGAGGGATCCAAACTTTACCAATGTATTTACATATGTGTAGTGAGCAAAGAGTGATTGTTGAAGAAAAAATTGAAGACCAAGTTGTTCAAAATGTTGTCACTATCCAGGTAGGATTCTTATGCATTGATTTTGCATCCAAAATGCTAAAATTCGTATGTCGTAATTTCTGTAAATTCATAATTGTTTATAGAGAAATTCCTCAAAATACCACACTTTCAAGTTTTGTTGTCAAAAATACCACCAATAATTTAATGTTCCAAAAATACCACCAAAAGTTTTTGTTTCCAAAAATACCACAAACACAAAAATTGATTTTATATAGTTTATAATTTAAAGTTTTGAGTTTGGGTTAACTATTTTAGATATAGGGTATAGTTTTTAGGGGGTAGGGGTTTAGTGATAAGTTTGGGTTAACTTATCACTAATTTCTCAAAATACCACCAAAAGTTTTTGTTTCCAAAAATACCACAAACACAAAAATTGATTTTATATAGTTTATAATTTAAATTTTTGAGTTTGGGTTAACTATTTTAGATATAGGGTATAGTTTTTAGGGGGTAGGGGTTTAGGGTTTAGAGTTTAGACCCTAAACCCTAAATCATAAACCCTAAAAATATGTAGTTAGGGGATTTGTGGTCATTTTGTGGTATAAATGGAAATTTTAAAATTTTGTGGTATTTATGGAAGAAAAACATAATATAGTGGTATTTTAGAGAATTGCCCTTGTTTATATCTATCTCTAAATTTTCAGGGTTTGACTTCTTCGGGATATTTGCTGGCTATCGGAGATGACAATCAAATGTATGAGCTTCACCCTGATGGCAACAGGTAATTTTTTTTTGAGTATGTGTTCTCCAAAAGTTAAATGGATTAACATTTACGTTACATGTTTAAAGCCAATAATATGGAGTGTATATTTTTCTACTACAGTTTTGACTTTTTCAAAGGTCTGGTCAGGAGGAAAATATGATCCGAAGATTTATCTGGTTGCAATCTTCTGGTGGAAGTAGATGTTGTTTTTAGCACCATGGGGTTAAACTATTGTTAAGTTTCGAAGAATTTTACGTTGCATTTTTTTTTCCTTTTACTACTGGTGTATATTTTGAGACAAACATGAAATAAATTACTGGGCTTAGTTGTTATTTTCTCCTAAAGTTTGGTCGGATCTGATTTAAATTTAACCAGGAAATTCCTAGTCAAAAGAAGCTTTTGGGTAAACAATGTGAGGAAAATACTCTTTTTTCTCTACTTTTACAGTTTTACCCAATTGTCAGTTTTTAAATTTGTGAAATCGGACACGAAGACAGAATTAGGCACTAATAAGATTCATGAGGCAACCAGAGATGCATCATTTTTACTTTGAACTCCATTTGCTATCAGAAACCGACAAACACCTTTATAACAAAAGTTACACTCTTTCTTGTTAGCTCTGAGTTGTTCTATTTCTATAGTCTTCCTATATATATATTTTTAACACTAAAATAAAATAGGATAAACTTCGAAAACCCAACTGCAAAAAAAGTCGGAAAAAATCAACCGAGAACACCAAAACCATTGATGAACCCAAAATTTTTTACAAGTAGAGATCTCTGCATTTTCTCTATGTTTGTGTCGATATCTCATAAGTGAGAACCATCAGTCAATGATCTTCATATGAGAGATTCAAACATTTTCCACTAGGTTCTTTTAAACAACCTGCTCTCAAAATTTTCCCCTAATTAGAAAAACGAGCGCAGAAAAAATATGAGACAGGATTCATCGTTAATCTGCCAAAAAGATGTTTACCTAAAAAGTTTTCACGTCGACTTTGACCGATGTCATTACAGGGCTTTACATGTATTTGGCTAGCCATTGCTTGCACATATCGAGTACAGTATGTGAATTGGCGTGTAAGGCTTGATGAGCTACATATTGAACATCAGCCACGCTTCCGCTTCTGGATGCAATCTGAAACGCGCTTTTCAAGCGACCACATACCACGCAAGCCAGCACCTTTCTGCACTCGTTTACAATCAGAGATGTATCAGCTTAATGATCCCCCGCACCATTGTACAATGTGATTATATAAATTTCAGACATGAGCTTATTTATAAAACAGAGTGATTTTGTGAATAAAAAGAAACCAAAATAATGGTAATTTAGTGACTCTGAGATATGATTATTCTAAGAATGAAACTCCATCATGGAGTGGAACATAATGGAAAGATCTAAATGATTATAACTGCGAAAGATCTTACCGGTGGCTGCTTGTTAACATGTCTATGAGACGGTCAGGGCGCTCTTTGTGCTTGTTGGCATATACATTGATGGCAGCACCCAAGACCTGTAACATTTCACAGATTATAAGCCTTACCGAACGAGCTTTCTCTGTATCTGAAAAATTCCCAAATCGGAATGAAAGTATAGAAAGGTACACACAGATACTGAACACCTGTATATACCACCAGCTAAAACTGATTGACGAGAAAGAATGTTGCTTGAAAACAGATTCTTTAGGCCAGTAATTAAATGAATTCTTCTGAATTCCCAAAAACTAGTTTTATGTTGGACCCTAATTACTGCAATGTTCAATACCTGATCCCAGTCATCATCTTGAATTGTTCCCTTAATGTTTTTGAAAAGTTCTGTTAACTGACTGCCTTTCTTCCTATCGGCAAGTGATGCAGCAACACCAGCGTATATATCAACAGCTGCTTACAAGTAAGAAAAAAGTTAGATACCATGCACAACAACATCTCACATGTATATAAAACAAATAGGGGCACCTGAGAGCTTGAATTCATATATAACTGGATACGCTAAGTCGAAATTTTTCTCAACAAGAGTCTCCACTATTTCACATCTTCTCCTGAAAGTAAGAGCCAAGAAGACATATGATAGAAGCAGTGAATTGGAAGGTTAAATGGTTTATTACTATTTAGTACTCCCTCCGTTTCTAATTGATTATATTTCTAGCATTTTCACACATATTAAGAAAACATATTAAAAACTGGTTATAAATGCATCATTTTGTGTGATTAACAGTTTTCAATAACACTAAACCAATAATATTCCATTATTTTTCTTGAACTTTACAATCAATCATCAATGACTAATAAAAACTACATAGAAAACCTAAAAATTGTATCTTTTTGAAACAATTTTTTTCCTAGAAATAGAATCAATTAGAAACGGAGGGAGTATTTACTAAGGTTGTCAATTAACCAAGGCCATTGTCAGAGTAAACCATAGTTAATTTAGGTTATATCTCTAGTCTTTATCTATATAAGTGGTCAAAGAGAGTAAAGAGGATTATCTACCAATTTGTGGTGAATCTTAAGGGGGAGTAGGAGGAGCTCCATTATCAAAATCCTTAGGTTACTTTGTAATTCCGGTTCTATTATCTATAAGATCAGTTTTCTATTTCCTACACGTATCAACATATTAGCTTAATGTTTTTCTTCAAACTTTCACCAAAGCAAATATGATTATTTAGTTTTTTCTTTCAGTTTTATTAGGAGTAGTACATCCTTCAAGGACGGCAGGAAAACTGATGTTCAATTACCTGGACAACGGAAAGATATCCCCATCTATTATTTGATAGGCATCAAGGCTATGTGAAGAAAAAGCTAAAAACGATTTGGAAATACTAGGTAAGCCTCTGTTAGGGTTTCAAAGAAAAGTGGAGTGGAATCACGAGGGCAGTGTGGAATACAGGTCAATGTGGCGCTGTTACTGTCTCTGTCTTTCTACTATATATCGTTTATGATCTACCGATACATACTGCTTAAAGATATTTAGCTATTTAAGGATCTAAGAATTTTTTTTTAAATGATAACGGGGCAAAAGTTGGATCAGCAGATGATGGCAACAAATTTATTTGATATCCGATCATTTTTTAGGACAAACCTGGAGGTCTCTGGATCAGTTGGATTTCCAAACAAAGAATGCTTCCATGGTGCTCCTTCAGAGTCATTAAAGGATTTCACCACATCAATCTACAGGAATAGCGAACCCACAATGTGAAAGGTGAATTTATAAATCCATAAAGCAGTATTTCATCAAAAGGATGACATAAACGGTGTTCAAATTTACCTGCATTTTCACCCGAGAGGACAACTTAACAAGAGTTTCTTCACTCAGCTTCTCTGCGGCAATTTTTCCTCTAACACCCTTTGTAACAAGTTTTTTCGAGTCTGAACCTCTATGACGCGCTGTCAACGCTTCTTCAAAGTGTGCCTGTACCCAGAGGTTAGTTGGAGACTGATGTTCCAAAAAACAATCCAGACTACACACAGATGAAATGGGCGGTGGGGAAAGACCAACTGACTATACCTTTGCATTCTCAAGATGCCTTACAGCATCTTCCTGAGTGATAGAATTCATAAACAGCTGAATACAGCAATACCCAGAGGTGACATAATCTTTCTTGAGTACCTGAACAATTTAAAGAAATGAGTGAAATAGCACTACATTTCATAGGTATTCCAGAAAAAACTTAATCTCCCAGGATGTATAGCATACAGTTTTACAAGCCACTTAACTGTCTTTCTAGAAAGAGAAAAGAACATTTCTAGGTCATGATCAACAACACATGATCAGAAAAGCATTTTTGTTGCATCAGAGTTAAAACTTAAAGAGTACCAATACCATAAATGCACAGCCATAGTCATAGATTCATACAATAAACCTCTAAAACTATGGGATCTGCGCTTTTAAGGATGCACTAGAGACTAATTTCAATCTTAGGATCAGGGTTTATGGTTCAGATAGCAGGAGAGGAGGTGCAAAGCAGATAGAATAAGACTAGCTGAGAATTTTGGGATAAGATGAACATTTTTTGTACTTTAATATTTGCAGCATATCTGTCTACACGACTATATAATTGTAAAGCAGAAACTATGCGCATGCAGCACAAGAAACAAAAAGATTTAGATTCTAGTTAGTACGACAAAAGGTGACAAATTCCAAGCAGAAACAACCTAACAACAAGTTGTAACCATGTCAACAGAGATGTTCTCACCAGAAACTTGTATAGGTAATTGAAATGCCGGTTGGTCTCCAAGAAAGCACAGATACGTGCAAGAGCTCCAGCTGTGTACTGATTTATGGCTTGATCTTGATGCTTTGCAGATTCAAGTCTTTCTGTAATTACTTCCTCAAGGGATGAGATAGCTCCATAACCGACACAAAACTCGCACAGACTTTCAATGGTCCCATATTCAGTTGCCAAGGGATCTGTTCGCTGAGGTGATGAAGATGAGCTTACTGCGCCCAGGGATAACGTTTGCAAAGGAGGGGGAAGAGCACTTAGCGGAAAGAATAACATGCATGCATCTTTAAAGTGACCATGCCGGAACATAAACCCAACCAGGTTTTGGCGAGCATGCTGCAGAATCAGAAGAAACAAATTCAATGAACCAAAAAAAAGTAAAATTTAACCAGTTCATATGTTTTGTAAATAATCCTAATTGCATACAAACTCAGAAAGCACTCTTAAAAATCGGCTCCACAGAAAGACATGTTCAAGAAAGATAAGTATATTTTGAGGCAATTCCAAGAGAGCAAACAAGCAAATTCCAGAATGTACTAGAACATTATTGCCTTACTTCCTGCAAGTAGTTGGTGCACTCAGAATAGCGAGTACTATCCAAGTTGCTTCGGGGCCCATCGTCAAAGTCGGAACCAGGTACAGTATTATTCTTTTCTGCTTCCAGAGATCTCCTCGACCTTTCTGATCGAGGGAAAGTTGATGGCATATGTAGAACATTCAGGTATGAGTCTGCTGATAAAGAATCGTCCAAAATTGTTGGCGCGCTTTTAGCCAAATGGTCATACCTAACATGTGTCAACAGTCCCAAGAACAAGATCAGGTTGTGGATTACCAAATTCTTTTACTTTTTCCTTAGATCTTAGCTCATTAAGCTGGTTTTACGTACTTACAACACATTGAATTCATCCCCATACTAGGATAACAGTATTAGTTAAAAAGAGACACTTACATGGAACGAACAGTTGACACATCCACAGGCGGACCTCCTTCTATTGTATTTATGATTTCCTGAATAACATCAGGAATGTCTTCCCCCTTTAATTGAAAGGCCTGCCTACAGAGCACAGAATAAGAACTGCATTACTGCATGCAACCTGAGATTGAAATATGCATAAAGAGGGTTACAATTCATGAGTTTTTCCACAGCTTTTAAACTATCACGTACTTGAATTTGACTCGAGCTTGGGCATAGCGTTCCATCCTTAACAAAGCAAGACCCCATGCTTTCCACACGGGAAAAACATCAATCTGAAAATAATCAGGTACACAAGCAGAAGTTATTGCGATGAAGTGGCTTACAAGGGGTGACAATCAAGCTATAAATTTTACCTTGCATTTCTTGCTCATATAAACCGCCATACTATAGCGTTCATCAGTTATTAATCTGTCTCGAAGACATTCCGATGACAATTGATCAGCAATATCATCAAGAGAAGCAGCAATTCCAGAGCCGAGGAGACTCTGCAGCAACTCTGCGCGCCCCAACCAAATTTCTGCAAGTGAGAGGACTTCAGATGGTTCATCCATTGACTGGCTGCCAACACTGGAGCTGCCAGCATCAGAAGATATATCATCCACATCTCTACTTCTTTCACCGTTGTTATTGGTCAATTCAGTGGCACCTTGAAGCTTTCTAAGCAATGATTTCGCATAAGATAAACCCTACACAAACAGGCAAAAATAGTTGCTTTAGTAATCCAGACCAGCAACAACCCTTCCCACTCTCAGGTAAACGAATTATAAGACATACTAGATCGATCATGTATGTCCCTTTTATAAAAGACACCCTCCTAATATGATTCAGGGAAGAGAATTTAAATTAAAACTACAATACCTGCACAAATGCCTCCGTCGCATGATATGCTCGGCCAATTGTTTCAACAGACGCACCCTCTGACAATTGTTTGGAGCTCAAAACGTTCTTCATTTGACTGATGCATAGGTCCATGGCACTTCTTGCTGATACTAGCTCATCTGAACAAAGTGAGAGCAGAGCCTAGAAGAAGAGAAGTGTCATAAAAGTCCAAAGCTTATACTTATTGCCACAAGTGTAAATAAGAAGAGCAATACCTTGAACAGAAAAATATCTGGGGTGCTTTCATATTTGTGAGATGCACGAACAGCTTCATCTTTTGATGTGTCACCACTTAACATCCATTCTTCGGAAATAGAAACAGAAGGTAGCCTATCTTGCCCATCTGCCGAATAAGATGATCCCTGGTCTTCTTGAATACCTGTCATTGCCTCCCATGCAGCTCTCTCAGAAGCCCCCAGTCCGGAATTCTTTCTTTTACGATAAACATCCTTTGATGTCGTCCTGTTTTCAGCATTACGTGGAGCCCATGAAAATGCTCTTCGAGCCTCTCTCTGAAAATTGCTTAAACTACTAGTGAAAGATCCTTTTACTGCAGGCTCTGCTCTTGGTTTTTGTCTTCGCCGTGATGCAGACACTGTTATTCGAGGTTCTCTTGGTGGTGGGCTAATTGTAACAGAAATAGCTTTTGCTGCATAGGCCATGATAACATTGTTATCTCTTAATGCTGGGAACTCTTTGAGTATCTGAAGGAAACATAAAAGTAAGTCTCAGAAAGTCATCAAGAGAGAACAGAGCAAGGAAGAACAGAGGAAATCACCTTTTCTAAATATATATAGACATGAACAAGAGTTAAAGAGGTGCATTTCAAAAGACTAGAGATGATATTCAGCAAAGTAGAGAAAGTGAAAGAATCATGGAAATTTTCAAAGAAGATTGTATCTAGATATACCAGTGAGGCATATTGTAATTGTTTTCTCATCAGCAGAGCTTCAAATATTAAATTGGGATGCTCATGAAGCGAAGAGCATCTCTGTTGCCAAGGAAGTGGCAATGCAGCTAACACTTTCAGACCTAAAGCCCAGGAATTAAGCCGGGCAACTTCCAAATCCGACAGATTGCTATCTCTTCGCTTCAGAAAGAAATGGACCTACAAAGAAGATGAAACAAAAAAATTTCTAAACCCAACAGAAAAATATGACCTCGTAGTGCCATGTTAAAAACAAAGAAAAAATTTGTTACGAGGAGTTGTTTTGAACGAAGGTCAGGTAATAATTGCATTGCACCCATAACCACTGGTAGAGCATCAGCCGCGTCTTGAAGAGAAGATAGAAATCGAGATGCTTCTGCAGGACCTCCACCATTGAGTGGATCAGTTGTTAGAAGTTTTACAAGCTGCCGTCCTTGTAGTTCTCTTCTAAGATCTATTGATAATCCAGCACTTTCAGCAACTTCCAGTGCAGCGGAAACAGCTCCTTTCCCAGCCAATCTTAAAGCCAAGCCTTCAGGGTCTTCTTTACATTCAGCTTCTACCTGTTTCCCATGCAGAATTTTGAGAGTGAAACCTTGAGCATACCAAAAAGCCAAGCATTGATCTTAACAAAAATGGAGAAACATAACCTCTTGCCAGCTATTATGGCGATCATCCGCAGAAAGTATGTGGCTGTACTTCTGCAGAGCTTGTCTTCTACGCAACACCTAGATGCACAAAGAAGAATGAGAAAATAGGTCTTGACTGATCGATTACAGGGTGATTGAGAACTTCTGTTACAGTAGGAATCTAGAACTGAAAGCAAAAAACCCTTATACCTCATAGCTGATTGGATCACTTTCTAAGAGATGACAACTACACATTGTAAGAACATTTAAAGCTGCATCAAGCTCCCACGTATTCATATACCTGAAACAAGACGTACCAGAAATTCAAAACTGATCCACGACAGAAGAAACTGCAGGCAACCGTTTGTAAAAAGACAACAATCAAAATACTCAGCGTAGCAAATCGCTCAGTTTTCTAGCATAACCATCTTATTCTGACCCTAGAGCTCATGAAATCCTCTAAACACACCATTTTCAATTCTTTCTACATCATTGCCTCACGACATAATGATTTAGGAAAAAAGTATATCATCACAGTTGATTTTTCTCATAACCTAGTTGTTCATATCAGAGAACCTAGAGCCACTGATTCTCATATTTCCAATACTAAAGTTAGATGCCAATTTTATTTATCAATTATCATCTGGTGATGGGTCAGCTGAAAGCACAGTGGTTGGATAGAGTTCAGGACAATCCAATCAAAACGAGATTTACCACCATTTAATTTTCTAGGAATAATAAAATAGAACACAAAAATTCATACTAACTGTCGCATCTAAAAATTAGCTGAGTCGGCATGGCCAAATTCATTTTCTAAGAACCAAAAGAAAATGCATAAACAAATTTTTGGCAAATAAATAGATTATACTGCATTTCACAGTTGCTATAGAAATGATAAGTTTACTTACTTAAGAGCCAGTGTTGCAGCCAGCTGTTTATCCTTAAGCCGCAGGCAATACTGCCAACTGTTGCTCTGACCTCCATATTCCTGAGATCGTCCTAATGTTGAAGGATTTTCGTCTCTACTTTTGATTAGTAGTTGAAGTAACCAATCAGAAGCCCCATTCCGCAAGAAGCGGTCCGAAAGTGCTAAGGCATCCATTAGTTTTCCTTCATCAATTAATCTAGCATAAATTTCAACAAAACGAACACTTAATAACCTCAAAATAGCAAAATCCAAAAAGGATAATCCAGAAACTATTAAAAATATTAACCTGGAAGATTTTCACAAGCTAACGAACCTAAAGGAGAAATAGATATGAGATAACCTTACATACCTATTTACAGCTTTCTCATATGGTACTTCATTCTCCCAATCAAAAGAAAGGAAAACTGTAGGATCAGTTCTACTAATTCCAGTTTCAATGGGTCCGCCATCACAAGCACTACGGTCTGTCAATGCTGGTTGAATGTTGTTAGGAAAAAATTCTTCTGCATCCGACTCCGAGTCACTGTCATGTTCAAGAAGTCTCTTGATTGCAGTTCTTTCATCAGGTTTAATCCGTGTGTCATCGGGTTTTTGCTTAGGTGTCACAACATATTCAGAAACTCGATGAAGGTTGGTCTGCATTTGTATCCATCGGTTTAATGTGGGAAACCTGTGAAGAGAAAGTAAAATATCACAGAATATGATGGATCATAGGAACTGAGTTTATTTTAAATATAAATGAGGAAAATATACTTTGGCTTGACAGTACCTCTCAGAATGATCAAGAGAAAATTCATAAAACAATCTGTCTGCATCAGGAGAACTTGTAAACTCATCATTCAAGGAGTTAGATATAACAGAATCACTGCCATTGTACAATATGCTCCCACCAAATACACAAGCTAGAATTGCTCGTACTGGGGATATTTTTACCAAATGTCTGATAATATCCAACTGAAGAGGATACAGAGGGACACCAGGGGTAGCTGAGGAACGGACATAACAGTTGGGTTTAGCCTCTTTTGAAGGGGAAAGCACTTTACTCTCTGAGGGAGAGCACGGTATGGTTGGAATAACGGGAATACAAGCCCATCCATGACCAGAACGTGGAGGATAAACTGGGGGAACACATGCAGATATCACTTCATGAACAAAATCAGCAGACATGACCTCAGCAACTTTTGCAGCTGCATCTGTGCTACTTCGATCAAACACCAGACGGGTCAATAGCTGCAACATGCACCAACAGTAACAAGTTATTCATAGGTCTACACCCAAAAATAATACTGGATTCGTGGTCAGTTTGTATAACATTGCCATACTGCAGTTCGCGTTCAGTAATTACAACACAGGCCAATAATATTAAACAGAACATCATAGGATCTTAAGAGGCCACTCATTATGCTCGCTAAGTTTATATAGTTTATAAATATAAAATGCTAGAACCAAAACCAAGCAAAGTGAAACTCGGTAGTTTATATTAAAATGAAAGCAGAACAGCAGGTAGTTAAGAAACACTTACGTCTTTAGGCCATTCATACACAAGAGAGAAAAAGTTGAAATCATGGGTTGTATCAGTGCCGTCTACTATGTCACCAATAGCAGCAATATAGAGGATGAACTGAGATAGATAAGTAGAGCTTTTGTTGCCGAATGTGCCAAATGACCTCTTCCCCTTGTCTTCAGTTTCATGGGAAATAGACTTTCCATCAACGTCTCTATTTGCTGACCCAGAAGGACTTTGCTTTGCATATTTTAGCCCAAGACCAAGAACTCCCTCCTTTTCAATGACCATGTCTGAACCGTCCACTTTGAGTACATCGACTTCTGGTTTTTCATCAGCAATTGCTCTTGCTAGGTTATGCAGCTTACCTATTGTTTGTTAGAAGACCAATTAGAACTCTACAAAAAGTCTAGAATACATAATTAGTAAAGAGTAGATAACTCAATTTCATACTACAGCAAGAACAGATGGAAAGAGTAGAGAAAGACAAAACAATATACCACTCAAGAACTGTCGCTTGCCCCTATGGGCATCCTCAATCATTTGATGTAGCATTGCAAGCGCACGATCTTTTTGTCCCTGTCTATGAGATTCTGTGCAAGATGAAATGATGGTATCTCCACTGAAGCTGGCTTGAAGAATTTGAGGGTTATCCTGAAGTATGGCAGTTTAGGAGACTAGTAAAAAGCCCAACGAGAATAAGAAAAGAAAAGAGAAGGATCTTAACATGTTTTTTTTGCGCCTGGGAATTCAAATATTCTAAAATATGTGCAGGATTTATAAACTTTTCCTCTGTAATGAAAGAGACGAGCATGGAGAAAAATAAATTATATTTTTCCACTCACGTACTGCTTCCTAAACTAAAATAATAACATATGTTCATAAATTTAATGTCCCGCTCTTAAGCAGTGCGGCAATAAATAAATAAAAATCATCTAAGATAAAACTGTTACCATTTGTACTAGGCAATAATATTTCATATGATCTACCCATGTCCATCAGTTTAAAAATTTAACCAAAAGAACAAAAAGAAAAATTCTCATATCAAACTAAATGAAAGTTGTGCCTTTCATGCAACTTGAAGACTGACCTGTTCAAGGAATTCCTGCAGACGCTTTAAGATCCTCCGCAGTACAGAGATTATTGCAACTTCATGGACCTGATCCCAGTAAGTAAACCCCACCTTTGGAGATCCTCCAGGATAAATTTCCGATAACATAACTTGAGACTACATACAAAGTACAACCAACTTAGAAACAACAGTAGGTTTACTTTCTTGAACCTTTTCATTCAATGTAACAGCATTGCTTTAAGAAAAATTTATACTAACATTAACCAGCCACTATCTATTAACGACAATCTGCTGTCTGGATATCTATGCAAACCATGCCACAACTTTAATGAAATTAACCCCAAAGCTCGCTTGCATAGTCGAAAAAAGCAATACAAAAATGTATAAGGGTGAATAATAAACCAGATTCCCAAGTCTCAAAATGTACTTCACCAAACATTTTTTTTTTCTTTTTTGTCGAAGCACTTCACAAACTTATATTTGCAGAAAATGCAATAAATAGAAGGTCACAAAAGAAAATACAGAAAGTGGGAAGTGGGAACAGAAACCAAGTTAAACTAGGAAGTACAAATGAGAAGCAAAAGGTTACTGTTTGCAGACTAAGTTATATTCTATGAAAATCAAGAACACTGCTTGCCTTATCCAAGAGTTGTTTGGAAATTGTTGGAGACTTGGCAGAAGAAGCAGCCGCATCTATGCATAGTAGAATCTGCCATCACAAAAAAGGTAACTTAAAACTTGTTTAGATATGGGCAAGGCAATTGATTGCAGGATAATTCTGTCAGAATCCGCTTAAGTAAATGTATGGGGATAGAGACAAGAATTACAACGACATGAACTTACCATAGCCAATGGAGTCAATTGAGAACCTAAAGAACTAAAATCTAAATCTTGCACGGCAGATGCTCCTTCAGCAGTCCGGGACATCACATCTTCAACCTGAGAATAATAAGAAATAGATATATAGATAAATAATCTCCGTTTCTAATCAAGATTATCCACTAGATGGCTAATCCTCTGAAATAGTATCAGATAGAATTTAGAAAGAAGAATAATTAACTTCAATGACGCAAGGCAACATCCTATGAACACTATAAGCATCCCCAACGACCAATAACAAGAACACAAGAACAGTATACAATACACAGTCCTCAAGGAAAGAGAAAGAGGTCTCATAACAGAATACTCAAATCCCATTAGGTGAGATGTGGAGACATATAAGGTGATGCAAGCACTGTGATGTAATATAACGAAAGATACCAGTGTTCTTTTGAAGGCATTATCCACCCATTCAGCTAATTCAAGAGTAGCTTTGTCCTCTGCTGATAACGCAAACCGATGAACTGCCTGTTCTCCAATGTCATACTTAGCTCTTTGCATACAGCTGCAGAATGAGAGTGAATATCTTAAAGAAGTAGCACGAGGAAGTAAGGTATTACTAAAGACAATCCAATTTAAGGAACTGTGGCAGAGACAATATGGGAAAAACTGACAAGTAAATGATATACAAAACATAGCTGCACCTTGAAGAGAAGTTAATTTATAAACTACGTTATCAGCACAGCTAGAACTCTTGTTCTTTAGCAAAATATTAAGGTGATAAAAACTGCAGATAGCAGCTCAGCTTCATACAGGAAAAGCAACTTTACCACAGATCTCAAGTTTTCAGTCCTCTCATGACACAGGTTACACAACTCAGTAAGCTGAACAACTATCCAACATTCGCATACACATACACATTGACTCTAGATAAAAAAATTCAGACAACTTGAATATCATTTAGTTAGCAATGCAAATAAACAAATAGACCGATATTTTTACAGTTCCGTAATAAAGAGATCATCCAGCTTTTTAACTTCGATTTGGTTCCCTAACATTTTAGATATGAAAATGGAAGAAACAGTAAGGTGGCTAACAGTTTCTCCCTGATGACCGAAATCTAAATTACCAAACACGAAAAGATTATTCAACTTACAGATTAAGCAGTTTTGCAGGGGCCGCCCTTAGAACGCTCAAAACGTCCTTTAAACCCCACTGGCGTTCAGAAAGTGGCAGAAGATGCTGCATAACAGATAACCGCCATTCACAATCTTCAATGAAACGCTTAGCCATAGATACTCTCCATTCTAAAGCCTGTCTTCCATCATCACTGTAGTTACCATCCAGTTGACACTCTTGATCAGTCAGATGTGAAGGTAGATTGCAGCGTAAGACATTGAGTAGCTGTCTAGTGAAAGATATAACAATTTCCTTTTCCCCATCTGTAGCAAGATCGCCAGGGTCCAAACTAGACAAATTACTTTTCTCAGAAAACCATTGCGTGGAACTGAGACGGATATCATCAATATGTAAGAGTGAAATAACTATGTTCACCATCATAATCTGCAAACAAAACAGATCTCATGTTAACAAAAACATATAAACTGTAACTCATTGAAACAATCTAATGTCGGAGAGAAATTACACAACGTGAAGATGTAGTACAAGGCATATCATATATTTTGTAATAATTTTTCAGAGTGCATACTATTCAGTTCCATTTTGTTTTCAACATGTTGTAACCACAAAATTGATGATACAAGCCCAATTTCCTGTAAATTTATCAATGTATATAGGTATATTAAGATATTACCTTGCGTGGAACATTTTTAATGGCCTCCAAATGGTTAGTGAGGTCTTTTAAATGGCAAAATACCACTCGATGACTAGCATCCGTCTCATCTTTCACGGCCTCTTCCATTGCACCTAGCGCTAAAACAATAGCCTCCAAAGCATAACGCATATGCATCAGTTCAATATCTTGTATCCTACAATGTATGAAGACATCAAAAGTGAAACCATCGACTACAAATGACTCATCCCAGTAAAGTAAAATCAAAAGTGCATTTAAATGTACATATTTCAACAAAAACATTGCATCAAAATTAACAAACAGACAAGTATCAGCGTGCTAATGCAAAAATTATTGTGCATACATTTACCAAACGATGGGAGCAGTTTTTGTCGAGGGAAAGGTGCTAAAATCTAAACACAGATACAATAATCCTAGAAAGTAAAGAGAAAAAACTGATTTAAGTATTTGTATACAATTTAGCTAATATACACTTTGATTGAACTGACCTCTTCCAGGCTTCTGCAGTTGAAGCAATAGGTTGCATACTAATCAGTGAAATAGCTTCTTGGAATTTTATGCCCGGAACAACGTCAAACAATACCTACATAATGGTACACCATTACAACTTGTCCGAATTAAGAGCACCAAGAAAACATGCAGATGATAATCAACCCGTTGATAATAGTACCACTATCACTTAACCTAATACAGACAATTGCACATGAACATAGCAAGACAAACACATGCCACTGCCACAGGTCATGATATATCAGCACCTAGTTGATAAAGTTTAACATAGCTTGGCAGAAAACAATAGAAGCAACAAATAGAGATATGGAAAGGGGAGAAGAAAGAGGCAAAATTTCAAATCTTTTCTGTGAGGATAACCTACAAAAACTTGGACATGATACAGCTTCTCTTACTACATAAATGGTGATTTGGCATACGACATGCCAAAGCAAACTCATATATTCAGTGAAAATATCTCAAACATACATTTAGATTTTAATTGTATGAAACTCATGGCAAACTCAGTGTCCTTCCCAGAGACAAAGTTCATTATGACAAAATACGGGACTAAAAGTCAATAGGGAACAATGGAAAGTTATATATGCTTCAAGAAACAGAGATGTATATTCTTTAATTTCTCTAAGAGCTCACATCAAAAAAAAAAAAAAATCACACACACACACAAGTAGATTATTAGGAGCTATAAAAATTCATGTATGTGATCTAAGGAATGTTGTTAATTATGCAACACATAAATGTCCTTGCTTGGTAACAATATAACAAACTCTTACGAAACAGTTAACCCTCATGATAACTTGTCTATTTATCTAAATTGGGCTTAAAATGCCACTGTAATCCTATCATTGATTAGTCTTGACTCCTGATAAACCATAGTAACATATGCTGCAATATTCTCATGTTATCTATTTCTCTTCTTCTAATTTTAAGTGTTTCCTACAATACACCATTAATCTAATTATTATAGTTTAGAGACGTTTTTGTATTTTTTCAGAACATATTTCCAGTGGGGGACTGCGAAACATAGTCTCTGTAGAGAGGATGGTTTAAGAAAGTCCTACCCGAAGTGGACTTTGTGCTGAAAGCCTTTCCAACACAAGATTTTCAACAAACGGATCCACCTCAGCATCGTCATGCTCAGATGACACATTACCATGCATCAAGAAAGATGCCTTTGGAGTCCATGATTTACCAGAATTGACACAAGCAGCAAAAGATGCAAGTTCCAGCTGATAGCATAATGTACCACAGAGATGCTCCACACAACATTTCTGCCCAGATCATTTTGTCCTGTTAGACTTTCACTGTCATCTTCAAAAAATAATAAATCCAAATAACAGTTTACGCAAAAGAAAAAAAGTTACTTCATTGGTCTCGTTTCCATAGAGAGAAGATTCTTCTAACCGAATTGCTTGTGAGTTACTAGTCCAAAGTAGCCGCATTAATTTTCTACGGGATACAGTTTTGCCAGGCAACAGATCCCAACCCATGGAAGCTACTAATGGGCGAAGTCGAGGAAACAACGTAAGAATCTGCAACATATAAGCAGAAGAAAGCTTTCAGATCCCAATAGAAAAAGAGAAGTTTAAATGGGGCAGCAGGCAATCAAAGATGCTGCAGTAAGATAATGAGTACGGAAATATGTAACTTTTCTATACCACCTACATCATTAGCCTCCTGAAGCTTCTCTTTCTTTATGGAAGACAAAGCAGCACACATCACACACTCAAGCACATGTGATCCAGACATGCGAGCATAATGATACATATCTCTGAGGCAAGAATTAATTGCCCTGCTCATAGGGGAACTTTTGTCCTCTATATTTCTCTCAGTTTTCAAGTCCCCAAGATATCGCCGGAAACACTCAAGAGGGAGCGGAATTTGATCATTGTCGAGAGATAAATGTAGCTGCTGGCTATCTGGGAGGAGCATATCATCTTGAATACCCTGCAGAGGAAAACGTTGCAAATCACATTAGAGCTTATAGTAAGATAATTTAATCAAAGACACACTGACACATATACATATTTCAATATGCACATATAAGCATACCCTTAAACTCAAATCGACCACCAAACTAAACTACCTCCAGTGTAAATATTCACAAAACATACAGAATAACAATGCCAATTGGATATACAAGCTTCTGATTCCAGTATGATCAAGATAAAAGAAACAGTTCTAAGTTCCTAATAAAAACGAATAATAAGCTATAGTACATATTAGAAGGATCTTGTTTGTTTTTTCAGGTCAGGAATCTATGCCAAAATATAGCTGTTTATTACATGTGAAACCTACTTTTTAATGAAAGTGATCCCTAGATTAGCTTTTATGAAAATTATAACAACCTGGATCATCTGAACAAGATCACTGCAATTCGACGAGAGAGCTTCTTTGTAAATAAACAGCAAGTTCTGGCGCACCATGTGCCAGGAGTCACCATATTCATCCTTTTTCTCCATAACTCTCGAAAGGAGAGCTTTTAGGACATCACTATCAGAAAAGGAAAGAGAAAAACAAATTAAATGAAGTAAGTTCTTTTCGTAAATATGAGTTAAAGCATGAATGGAATTGAATATGCAAGGCCATGAATGTCTTCATCCATTACAAGGGTTTCATTCGCAGTATGACTTAGGACTAAAATTTTAGTCCTGAGTCTAGACCTCAACTCCTTCCCCAAGTCAAGGTTCTCAAGTTCTTCAAAACAGAAAAGGCCAAATCCACTCACAAGGTGGATACAAAACCAGTATTCCTTGATGTCTTATAATAAGACACTACCCATGAAATTTGTGCTTCCACATACTTCCCAGCACAGGGACTTTGCATAGAAAGGATTGATGTTGGGCAATTTCATACATTAGACAGCTACACTTATCACTACTCTGAAAACTATTCTAAACGATATTAATCCAAATACTAGTCTAATTTTATAGCACATTTCCAAACAAACAACCAAACTGGCCTCCACCTGGGAAAGAAAAACTGAAACGGAAATCCAACATGTGTTCTCCAACATTCAGATTTTACTGAAGATGATCAAATGAATAGTTTTTTAACTGTATATGGGGAACAGTAAATGTATTACTATATAAGAAAACAGAAGGATCAACCCTTTTTCCTGCTTTGCAAACACTCTATAGACAAGAAATGGAAAAAAATGAATGCCAAGAGAACAATCAGAACACAAAAAACAGTGAAATAAGCCAAGCACATACTGATAATTCTCTTTCTCTACTCCATAATCAAGATGAAGATAACGTATACGATCAGCTGCCCCACGCTCATCCTCTTCATCCAATTTAAATTTCATAGCATCCAACTGTGCTAACTGAACATTTCTCTGTATCAAAGAAAACACATTGTTATAATCCGCCTCTTGTGAACCAACACATGTCGCCTCGATTCTCTCCATTCCATCTTCTTCTCTCTCAACTTCCTCCACCAAAATCTCAGAACCCATAAGTTGCCTCTTTATATTACAACATAACGCATCAAAAACATCAGAGTAGTCCAATACTATACTCCTCAAAGATACAACTTCCTCTTCATTAATCTTATAGCTTCTTCCCTCACTGCTACTACTTGAATCAACAACATTAAATCTCAACCTCTCAACACCTAACTCCAAAAAACCTCGCAAAACCCGTACACAATTTCCTAATCCACCATTTTCATCACTCTTCTCCATTTCTTCATCCCTCTGCTCTTCCTTAATCCTTTTTGTCACCTTGTCGATCAAAACCTGAACCATCAACAAAAAATCCGCACGCAAACTTAAAGTCTCCGAATCAAATCCCCAAGGCGAAGTAGGATTTTCAAATCGCAATAGTTCAATCGTCGAAAGGAACGAGAGAAGAGACGGAGAAGAGCAAGACGGTGACCAGAGAACATTGTCGAATCTTCCAGCATTTGAGACGATTGTTTGTAGAATCGTGAGTGCGAGATCAGGGTTACGAACTCTGAGAGCGAGTAACGTAGCCTTCAACGGCTCGAATTGAGCTAGGTGAAGGTGGTTCGCCGCGAGACGGGTGAGAATCTCCGTTTCCTTATCCATGGCCGTTATGAATCTCGATCACTGAATCTAATACATACCGATTAATCTTTGAAATTGTTCCTCTGAAGAAGAATCTGAAATTTCTCGTTTCACAGTTCAATTTTTCATATATTTTTTTGAACAATTTTGGTCTGGAATCGTCAACTTAGCTGAGAAGCGTGTGCCAAGTCGAACAAAACCATTAAGGCTGGTACAGCTAATGAACTTAACCGATTGGTTTAAATGGATTTGGTTCTGACTTGTTAACCAATGGTTCTTGTGTTTAAAATTCTATTTTACATATTAAGAATATACACTATACTAGATTAGCCCGTCCTATGGACAAGTTTTCTAAACATTAAAACTAAAATAAATTTCGTTAATGCAAAATCTTAAATTATTTTAGGAAAATAAGTAATAAGCATGTTTCATTAGAGTAAATATTTATTTACATAAGTTTATTTTTTACTCAAAAAAATAATTTAACTTTCTATATTATAATTTTATTATTAATAAAAACTAATTTTACCACGTTAATTAGCTTTTGGTTCCATCACCGTGTGAAATAGGTCTTGAAAAAATATCTCGAATCAAATAACCGAACTGAATCCAATCTGAAACTTAAATCCAAACTGACAGAAACCCGAATGGATCATAAACTCCTATATCTGAAGAACTGAACTGACAACCGAATGGATAGCCAAAATACTCAAAATACAACTATATACCAAAAAAATTAATAATATATAAACATGATATAACCCAATTACTCTATAATTATAAACCCAAAAATATTAATTATTTTTAGACCAAAATAATCAAAATATCCAAAGTAACCAAAATATTTGAAAATTCTTAGTTATGTTTGTGAAAATTCAATTAAACTTAGGTGATACCCGCGCATATGCGCGGGTTTTGTTTTGGATTATTTTGTCTTAATTTTTTAAAAGTAACTTATACTAATTTACTTAAAATTATCTTGATTTTGTTTTCCAATAATTATCTTAAGTTTTATATGTTGCCCAAACATGGTAATTTATAGACTACATGTTAGTTATTTTTTGAGTAATATATTATTTATATATTTAATTTATAGGTATGTAAATATTATTTAAATTATGGATTTTTTAAAACATTTCTTATTCAACGAATAGGCTAATTTATTGATCTTGGATTTTTTAAAATTTTCAAATCTTAAATAAGCAAACTCACATTTACTTGTGCATTGTGTTAAAAATATAACAAAAGATGAAAAGTCACATAAAATATTAAGAACATGCATTCAATATTAATTACCAATAGAGTTAAAAAAACTAAAAATTAGTCATATATAACAATAGAAAATAGTATGACATTTTATGAAGAATCCACAATCACACAACTCTTACACGTCTCGGTTACGGGTTTGAAAGTGCGAATGGAGATTAAATATGACTTATGTCAATTGAGAGTCGTGTTCATGATTTCAATTTAAGATGTAAATAAAACCAGAGTGATGGAATGAGCCATTCACTAATTAACTGAAAGCAAAAGTGAAAAGACATGAAAATATTAATTATGATATTAATTTTGGTTGTGTTGATGTGTCAGAATGGGAGAAATTTATTTTCTTTTCTCTTTTTTTTTGTTTTAAATTTTTATGTTATAGTTAATATATACAATTTTGAGATAAAAAAATTTAAACTAATTTTATATTGTAATATATAAAACAATGCAATTAATTTTTTATCCCTAAAAGAAAGCCAACAAATTCAGTCATAAAATAGACACAAAATTAATATATTGATTTCATTTCTTATATCTATATATATATATAGAGTAAAATATTTATCTCTTCTCATGAAACCACATCAGCATTTTCATACTCTTAAACTTTGACATATCAGCATCAATAAATTATTAACACCTCCTCTACTAAAGCTCTTTTTTAAATTGACAATTGAGAGCAAATCTCTTCCTCCTCTAAAAAAAACAAATACCTTTCGTGAAACCCAAAAAAAAAGAAGGAAAAAAATATGTTTTAATAAATAGGTGGATAATTTATAAGAAAATAAAAACCTCAAACAAAGAATTTAAAATAAAAACAATATTTAAATTAAACCCCTCAATAATAAGTGTGTACTTGTAAAACAATGGGGATCATATATATAATGCAATATAAAACCATAATCGCTCTTCCCTATGTTACTGTATATATATTGATTTTTCCATATGTTTATCTTCCTCATTATGTTTCATTATTTCAAAAATATATGATACATTTTTTTTTAAACCAAGTTTTTCAATATATGATATGACATTTTTCCCCACATTTGATTTACAAGTCATTTACATTTTTAATAAAACAAAATTCTCAAAATTACTACAATTACAATTATAAATATTATAATTTACGAAAATTTTGAGATAAAAATGTTTTGTTGATCTTTTTTATAAACTAATAAATAGCGTAACTATTTAGATATAATTAAAAACGATAGTGAGAAATATGATTAAACATGTAAAAGAAGATGCTAACATGTATTATGTAAGATAATGAAAATGTATGATAACTTAAAGTATCGTATTATGTAATGTTTAAATTTTATGGTTTTTAAAAATTAAATTTGATTTTTTAAAATGCTTTACAGATTTTTAAAGTAATTAAATTCAAATTAAATGAGTTGTTATATAAGATTAATAATTGTTCACAAATGTTGAATTGTCTTGAATGTGCTGACATGGCTGCATAATAATAAAAAAAAAGAGCTGATATGTCAAGCTTAAAGAGAGCTGATGTGTCAAGCTTATATAGAGAGAGAGAGTCACTTCACTCATTATACATAGGATTTAACTAATTTTAATTCATTTTCTCGGTATTTCATGTACCTGAAACTTGACTCCAACCCAGATGGAATCAAACCAAAAATTATAAATACCAGAATATATCATAGGCTTCTAAAGCCGATAGACTTGAAACAAAACCAAACGCCCAGCTTAGTGTGAGATTTGGAAAATTGGATCAAGTGACCGGTGGCTATGCTCTAATGAGGAGCTTGTAACCTGAAACTTTGTAGTTTTTATTGCAATCTTGCACAATAAATTTGCTAATTTCAATAAGATTTCTTTACATAATTGATTTCCACAATTTTATGAGAATAGAATGATGCATAGTTTCTTGTATTATATTGTCCGGTGTAGAATAATAGAAATCATAGTTAGACATATAATATAAGTCATCAATATCAATAAGTCAACTATGTAAGTCAACGGTTATAAAATAAGTCGATAGAAATAAAATATAAGTTGACAGTTCAATAAATCAACTTATTAATAAGTCACTATAAAATAATATAAGTCTATGATGAATACAAAATAAGTATACAAGAAAAATATATACAAAATTAACTAATTAAAATCTAACTATGATTCCCTTTTTTGTTAGATATTAGTTTTCATAACAAAATAATTAATTTTTAAACAAAGTTAAATTAATTATATATTTTATTTATATTATTGAAAATAAATTAAATGTTAAATGAATTATTTAAAATTAATTTTTTTTGTAATTAAATAAATAATAAATAAGGATAATTTGGTGGTATTTTTCAAAACATGTAAAATTAGGTATAGTTTTCAAAGTTTGTAATAAATATGGGGTATTTATCCAACTCCTCCAAAATGAAACCTATTACTAATATATACATAGTTTTCAAATTATCCATAAGCCACGATCTCATATGCCATTTTCTTCATCACTTGATTGTCACACAACAATTTGATTTTTTCCTTTTTTTTTCCTTCTCCAACCAAATGACAAATCGTTTTGCTAGACAGTGTTTAAATATTTTGTTGAAACTATAATATCTAGCAATTTGAAAATTACATGTTTTGATGCTGTTAAACATATAGTATCATTACGTTTTCCTATCACATAAAGATAATAAAAATAACTATTGAGAACCCAATTAATGATTTCTAGAAAGCTAAACTTATATAATTAGGATGCTGAAGTGGGATGTTGAAGATGGCAAAAAAAGAAAGAAAGTAGGATGCTGAAGTGAAGTCTTGCTTTCTATGCAATATATAAGAGAAATTTGTATTCAAGATTCATATGGTTACAATTATATAATATATAACACACATCCAAACCAAATATAATAAAAATAACATTTCAAACTTGATTAAATGGAAAATCATAGGAAAATAGATGACAAAGAAACGTCATCATGAGAAAGTCTTAGAGGATGTATGATTTGTTATTAATCATAATCTCATCATATAATAAAAATGTGGTTATATCTTACATACCTTAGATTTACTAATAAACCATATGTCTTGCATACCTGTCTCGTCTCAGCCATCTTCTCCAAATCTTCATGTGAAATTGATCTTATATTCTCGAGCTCTGTTTTGATTATTTTTGTTTTTTCTGTGTCATACTCTCTTGTGGATCGAGTTTCTTCCCGATTTCAATATAATAATCACCTAACAAACAGAGAAAAAAAAACAAAATTAAAAAATAAATAAAAAAAACCCAAAAGAATGTGTGCTGGATAAGATGAGATGTTGAAGATGAAACCTTTTATTCTATTTATAGGGAAGTCACGATTTATGGATGAGTGTCAATTTTTAAATTTAATTTACAAGTCATTTTCTTTTAATAAATAAAAATGAATTACTATATTTAAAAGAAAAAATTATAATTCCAATATTTTAAAAATCAAAAACCTTACAATTTGGATTCATGGCCTTTTGCCTTTCGGGTAAAGTTATGTCTTTATACATGATGTGTCTATATGAAGAAGAAGTTTTTTTAAAAAAAAATTTTTAATATAGAATAAGTTGATGTTTGATTATTACCTGTATATATTTTTAGTAATGGTAGTTTGTAAAGAAAGTATGCATAAAACAAAAATAGAGCATTAACTCCCATAAGAAACTTGAAAATAAATCTTTCATTTGAATTCCATTTGATATAAAAAAAAGTCATTATTTCTCAACTGAAAAGAGAATTGTTTATAACCTTATTGAGTTTAGAAAAATTGGTTCAGATAATTGTTTCGTCGAAGATGAAAATGTTGTAATTTTTTCAGAAATTGTTTTTAGCTGATTATTAAGAGATATTTAAGAGATTTTAAAGACATTTTCTTTGTGTTTTTCTCAAATAAAATCTTTATTTTTATGGAGTTGGATAACTACTCCATATTTATTAAAAAAAATGGAAAACTATACCTAATTTTACATGTTTTGAAAAATACTTTTTTAATAATAAAAGAAGATCAAATTACCCTTATTTATTTTTATTTAATTATAATTTTTTTTTTAACTTTTAATAATACATTAAACATTTAATTTATTTTCAATAATATAAATAAAAATTATAATTAATTTAACTTTGTTTAAAAATTAATTATTTTGTTCCGAACTAACACCCGCCTCCAATACTATGAAAAATCATTCTATGAATATTTTCTTCAATTTTAACAAGTCTGACAAAAAACTACAGAATCAAAACGAATCTTACATATATTGATGTCGATGTCAGCTATTTCATCCTTCGTAGTTGCCATTTCATCCTTTGTACTTACCATTTCAGAAGAACAGAGAGGTGAAGGCAATATATGGATTTTAGGGTTTAGAAACACTCTCAACTGCACAGAATAAACTCGGATTGCGCTTGGATTTTAATCCTCTCTATACAAATAGATGTGGGCCTTTACATCAAAATAGATAACCCTATGCCCAATATATGAAAACGTAATAGCCACATTTTGTCAATAGGATTAAAATAAGAGGGATTTGCAAAAAAAAAATAAAAAAAAAATAACTAGTTTGACCTCATTTTGGAAGAGGTGGGTAAATACCTAGGTAAAAGACTAATTTATCTTTTATCTATCCTTTGTAATATAATAACAAAAATGCTATTAATTTTTTGCTTTTAAAATTACAAAATATATTTAACTAGATAAGGATCCGCCCAATAAACGAGTTTTAAATTTTAAAATAAATTAAAATTTAACATATTTACTCAATTATTTATTAATGATAAATCTTAAATTTTTTTAGCAAAATAAATAGAAATCATGTTTTGTTAGAGAAAATAGTTCTTTACAAAATTTTAGTTTTCTATATGAATAAATGAATTAACTTTCTATATTAAAATTTTATTATAAACATATTAAAAATCTATATAATGTTTAAAAGCTTTTGGTTCCCACTTGTTGTTTCTTTTTTCGACCACCATGTTAGATAGCGTGGACAAAATATCTGAAACCCAGAAAATCAAACCGAATCTAACCTGAAAATAGGTACTAACCCGAAAAAAATCTAAATGGGTTCTAGACTCCTATATTCGAAAGAGCAAACCTGAACTGAAGCGAATCGATAACCGAATGGATACCTTGAATACTCGAAATACAATTATATACCCAAAAATATTAATAATATTTAGACTTGATATATGTAAATTACCCTACAATTATAAACCCAAAAATATCAATTAACTTTATATCAAATAACTAAAATACCCAAAATTAACCAAAATGTCTGAAAATTCTTGGTTATTAACTCTTTGTTAAATCAAATTTTTTTCCTACACACTTGATTTTGCTATACAACTTAACTCAGTCTTCAATAATATTTGCAATATAACAACAAAAATGCCATTAACTTTTTTGTTTTTAAAATTACGAAATATATTTAAATAGATAACGATCCGCCCGATAGAATAGTATTAAAATAAAAACAAATTCCTTTAATATCACCGAACTGTCCATTTTCTTTATATTTAATTAATTAGTGTATTTGGTCAGATTCTGGAAAAAAAATACAATTAAATTCGCCAAATTTCATATTAAGTCAGATTTAGCAGTTTACCACTTGCACCGAAAAAGTAAAACAATGTGAAACAACTTGCAAATATCAAAAAGAGGGTTGGTAAATTTAGTGGCAATGGAGTTTGATAATTGAGTCAGCCCCTGCAGTGAATAGCCATGGTTGTCTCGGATGAAACTTGCAGTCCAAGACTCCTGCAATCAAAACACAATATCCACATATTAATCTCCTGAAGAATCAAAACATATGACGATTACGCATAATAGTGTGATCCTTGATGAAAAAAAAACCACAAAACGCCATAAAAAACTGACCTCCCCCATTTGAAGAAGTAGAATGGCCTCTTAGAATCTCCAACGGCACAATCAGAGGATTCTCGTTCAGATCATTATACACCTTTCCATGGAACACATAAGCTGTTGAGTCCTCCGAAGACGAAGCAAACAATGGATACGAACGGTGAAACACCACATTAGTGATGTAACGTCCGTTTTCCTGAAATGAAATTTGGAGTTATATAACGGAAGTTGGTTAAGGAAATAAAATCGAGGGTCAGTTTTATGTTGTCGGAATTAAGGAGTGTAGTGGGTTAGTTCCAATTTTAGGTTAGGAAGGGTGAATTTTGGATTAATATTAAACCAAGGGGGTTTAATTATTTTCTGGTTTAATTCTAATTTTTTGGGTTTGGTTTAAATAAACCCTAAGCCTATTTAAATGTTGAAATCGCAAGAAACCCTAGTCTTTTTTCTCTCTAATTTTCGTGGCCACCTAGCTAGAGTAGAGAGGCTGAGCATTGTTCCTTGCTTGTGAGGTAGGAGGAGGCTGAAGTTTTGGTGTAGGGAGATAGAGACAGAACTGATAAAGCATGGTAGAAAAGAGGTTCGACCAAGCAGATTGTTTCCAAAGGTGCACTGTTTCAGACGCGATTTGGACCAACGTGAATTGAAAGATAGATCGCGAGTTTATCTATGGTCAGATCATCACACGATACACACTCACATGGCAATGGATAAAACTGAAGAGCTGGAAAGAGGATTCCAAGCGACACACTTAATAGCTTCATCAAACTGCCAGATCTTAAGACATCTACCAGTTTCCACTTCCCATATACGGACAGATCTATCAGTTGAACCTTTGACGAGAGAAAAAAGAATACAAGGTTGGCATCTTGGAAAAAGAAAAGAGAGCTCAATAAAATTAAATGAAATACATGAGGCTATCCATTGGCCAGAACATTCAGTGGATATGGTAGTAACTTTTCCTGTATAGGCTTTATATTCAAGATAAAGGGAGTTTGGATAAGGTCTAAGATCGTTCCTACTAGGTAGCTTAGGCTTCAAAGATTCAGGATCGATGTTTATCTGGAGAATTAAAGAAAACACACTGAGATTTAGATACAGAAAATGAGATAAACCAGAAAATATTGAGATGATCAAATTAGTCCTCACTCTCTTCTTTCGAACTCTCGGACATAGGTATAGATCCAAAAAACGGTCAAAAGACTCTTTTAATGCATTCTCATATGATGGAATGCTTCTCAGAGTTGTAAACCTACGCACACATTAATTTACCATAAGGCTTAAGCTAACAAATTCCAAAGAAAACGGTACTTTTACATACCTTTTAGGAATGTATTTTGGACGATCTTCCTCGTACATCAATTCATATGAGGCGTTATCTTCCTTCATTGGAATGTATTCCAATGGAGGATTGTATGATTCCTCGTGTCCTGTAGAGCCATATTGCAAAGATTAAAGACCTTCAAAAATAAAATTCCAAGACAGAAGCAGATAAACAGGTCAGCAAAAAAACTTCACCTGGCATTTTTACTTTCGGTGGAGGAATATAAGTTAATTGCTTGCTCTTTTGATCTGAAGTTGAATCATCATCCCATAAGAGGTATACATTGGGCACTTCTTCAGGCTTATAAAACTTGATCAACCCCTTCCGGATTGCTCTAATGTAATTAACAACCATTTTAGCCTCCCATTTTGAAGGGGTGAACCTTCGCTTGGGTTCTGGTGCATTTGAGAGTAGATGTATTGCATCATCCCATTTGAACCAATCAACATAAGGCTGGCCACCAAGAGAATCCATGAAAATTTCACATTTTAAGTGATTTGTATAATAATATATTAGTAGAAAACGGCTACACATAAACCACATTACGTACCACACATATATCAAAGTCAGCATGTGGTGCTTGCCCTTCGAGGTTCTAAGAATGAGCTTTCTCTCCCCTTTAATCAGCTCCACTTCCTCGTCATTATATTCATCATGAATCTTGCTCCGAAACCCCCACAAAATTGCATCACCATAATGCTACTAAATAACAAACTATATATATACAAATAAACAGAAAAGTCTTGAAACTGACCAATTCTTGGAGTCATCCACAGTTTCAAGAAAAGTGTCAACTTTGTCTCGCTTTACTTTCTTGGTAGTCTTCTTCCTAGTGATGTCATAACCAATATGTTTCTCATCCTTATAATACTCCAAGGGAACATCCCCAACTGTATTTCTTGGAGCAACCTACACATCAATCAAAGATAGATAAATATATATGGTTTTGTTTGGAAATGGAGAAAGCTAGTTTCAAGTTCTATTAATGAATATAATAAAGCATCAACCTCATCTTCTGAAGAATCGCTCTCTTCGGCAACTTCATCTTGCTCAGAACCTTGGTCACCCCCATCTTCCTCACCATCTACTAGTTCACTTTCATCACCATTATCATCTGATCCCTCATGACCTAATACATGTAAATCCCTTCACATATTAGAGCTAGAATCCCTATTGCAACTTCAAATTAAAAGATGAGCTGAACAAGAGAAAGAAATTACCATCGAGTTTGTCTTCGGATGAATCAAAAATATCGGAGTCAAAATCATCGGAATTGAAAGACCCGGACAAACTCTACAGAGCACAAACAAACCCATAAAGATGAAAAAATAAACCAAATGCACAATAAACGAAAAAAAAGAAGAAGTTCCAAGCTATGAAACAAAAGGAAAGAAGAATACATCTCAGCCGTGATCAGAATCAGTTCCGGAATCCAGTAGCATGTCTTCCTCTTTCAAGCTTCTCACTTCCTTTTCTACAGGTGGTTTCTGTTTCTGAGATTTCACAGAGACTCTCTTGCTCTTTCTTTCTCTCATGTTATCCTTGTTAGCTGCTTTGCCCTTCTTCATCAGTTCGGACTCGGAAAAAGCTCGTTTGAAAAAAGCATGCAAGGGATGCGGAAGTGTAAGAATATTTCCTTTAATGTGGCCGATGTATTAACGGTTCAATAATTAAAGTTCAAGTTCATGTTAAAGTCTATAGTTCTAATACATAAAAGACGATATCGTGATGGATCGGTCTCGGTTACGGAGTATTGGAATTGGGTGTATTGATAACCCTCTCCCCTTACCAAAGATGTAATAATATAATGTTCTCATTAAGGTATACATATACACATATGTATAATATAAGATTGTAATTAAAGGGTGCAATAATAATAACTCTTCATTAATATAAATAGAAGAAGTTATTAATTGTAAACACATCAGACACAAAAAAAACGTAAAAGAAAAGGAGAACAGAGAAAAGAGAAAGGATTCTCTCCATCAAAGGATCCAATAGAGAAAGGGTTAAGGGAAGAAGAAATCAAGAGATTAAGGATCATCTGCACAAGTAATTCATGTCTACAGATAATGGTTAGTAATGTTCTTCTTTATGTTTTCATATTTAAGTGTTTCATTAATCTATTAAGTATATTGTTGAATTAAGTGTTTTAGAGATGGTCTTGGATAGATTTCTTATTGAAATCATTAAGAATTAATTTACATTTGGTATCAGAGCCAATCTAGATACAATTGATTCATTGTATAAGATGATTGGTGAAATTGGAATCAGAAATTCGTTTTTGAGTTTTGATCATAATGTTTCATTAAGTTATCGGAACTCATTAATTGTAATATCAATGAATAGATGATCAAATTATCTTTCCAATGATATATAAAACTTGAAATATGGTTTAGAATTCTGAAAGATATAGATCTTTTAGTTTTCTGCAAAATTTTGACAGTTTTCGTCATGAAGATAATGAACAATAACTGTCGAATGGAAAGGGGATCGATCGATTCGGTTGGGATCAATCGATTTGTTTTGTATAAAATTTATGAGTTATTCTGGATCAATCGATCTTGGTATAAAATTCCTAAAACTGTTTCCGCTGCAAATATAAAGTCTAAGGCTATGGTATTATGCAATGTTAATACAATATAAAGACTAAAATGCCTATTAAAGTTGAGATTTTACATTAAGTATAACATGTTAATCACCAAAGTGGTCTTGGTAGACTTTATGTAACATTAAAAGTAAAGATTCATAATTGATCATGATTAAAGGATGCTAAATGACATGAATATATTTGATTGGTCAATTGTGTACTTGCTATATCCTGGGAGATCACCCAAAGGTAAATTATTGGGTGTAGTTAGTGACACCTAAAGGATTAATCTTTCTACTACGGTTAATGGTCTGTGAACCCAAAGGTAGCATTGCTATTAGCTCGTATGTATGATTTGATTGATTGTTACAGAATTTAAACATCTAAACGGCATCAAATATAGTGTGTGTATTTAATGTATTGCCCAAAGGTTGCTTGAATACATACTATTAAAGTGTTTAGATTATATTTTTGGTGAATCTATTAAAGTCTCAAAGCATTAATGGGTAAGCATGTATAAAATTTTTGCAGCTTCATCAAGTATGTTTGCCTCTGCAAACTCTGTCGTGAAGTTCAATGAGCTCAACTATGAGGAATGGTCTGAACAAAAAAGGTTATCCTTGGGTGTAATGTCCCTAGACCAAGCGATACTCACTGATGAGGAACCAACAACCATAACGGATGAAAGCTCAGAACATGAGAAGTCTCGTTATGAGACATGGGAGCGATCAAACCGGCTGTGCTTGAACCTGCTAAGAATGATGATGGCGGAAAGTATAAAGACATCTAAGACTAAGACAGATAAAGTAAGGAAATTCATAATGAAAATTAAGGAACAATCCCAATCAGATATAGCTGACAAGTCGATTGTAGGAAGCCTAATGAGTGAGCTAACTACGAAGAGATTCGACTAGTCTCAGTCAATCCATGAACATGTCACACACATGTCGAATCTGGCATCAAAGCTGACGGCCATGAGAATGGAGATTCATGAGTCATTCTTGGTTCAATTCTTCATGAATTCTTTACTTCTTGAGTATAGCCAGTTTCAGGTGAATTTATTAAAGTCTCAAAGCATTAATGGGTAAGCATGTATAAAAATTTTGCAGCTTCATCAAGTATGTTTGCTTCTGCAAAATCTGTTGTGAAGTTCAATGAGCTCAACTATGAGGAATGGTCTGAACAAATAAGGTTCTCCTTGGGGTAATGTCCCTAGACCAAGCGATACTCACTGATGAGGAACCAACAGCCATAACGGATGAAAGCTCAGAACATGAGAAGTCTCGTTATGAGACATGGGAGCGATCAAACCGGCTGTGCTTGAACCTGCTAAGAATGATGATGGTGGAAAGTATAAACCCATCTAAGCCTAAGACAAAAAAAATCAAGGGAATTCATAATGAAAATTAAGGAACAATCCCAATTGGATATGGCTGACAAGTCGATTGTAGGAAGCCTAATGATTGAGCTAACTACGAAGAGATTCGACTGGTCTCAGTCAATCCATGAACATGTCACACATATGTCAAATCTGGCATCAAAGCTTACGGCCATGGGAATGGAGATTCATGAGTCATTCTTGGTTCAATTCTTCATGAATTCTTTACTTCTTGAGTATAGCAAGTTTCAGGTGAATTTATTAAAGTCTCAAAGCATTAATGGGTAAGCATGTATAAAATTTTTGCAGCTTCATCAAGTATGTTTGCTTCTGCAAAATCTGTCGTGAAGTTCATTGAGCTTAACTATGAGGAATGGTTTGAACAAATAAGGTTCTCCTTGGGTGTAATGTCCCTAGACCAAGCGATACTCACTGATGAGGAACCAACAGCCATAATGGATGAAAGCTCAGAACATGAGAAGTCTCGTTATGAGACATAGGAGCGATCAAACCGGCTGTGCTTGAACCTACTAAGAATCATGATGGCGGAAAGTATAAAGCCATTTAAGCCTAAGACAGAAAAAGTAAGGGAATTCATAATGAAAATTAAGAAACAATCCCAATCAGATATGGCTGACAAGTCGATTGTAGGAAGCCTAATGAGTGAGCTAACTACGAAGAGATTCGACTGGTCTCAGTCAATCCATGAACATATCACACACATGTCGAATCTGGCATCAAAGCTGGCGGCCATGGGAATGGAGATTCATAAGTCATTCTTGGTTCAATTCATCATGAATTCTTTACTTCCTGAGTATAACAAGTTTTAAGTGAATTATAACACCATTAAAGAAAATTGGAACTTTATGGAATTGAAGGCTATGTTAATTCAAGAGAAGGCAAGGTTAAAGAAGATGAAAGATCAAGTTGCTCTCCTTGCATGCCTAGGGAAAGCCAGTGTTAGCTCAAGTAAACCAAGTGGTAAGATAGTGAAGTGTTTCTTTTGTAAGAAAGAGGGACACTTCAAGAAAGACTGTCCGAAAAGAAAGTCATGGTTCGATAAGAAAAGTACACAACATTTATATGTTTGTTATGAATTGAATATTGTTGAAGTGTCTAGAAATACATGGTGGCTTAATTCTGGTGCATCTACTCATGTATCTCATATTGAACAGGGATTCAATTCGATCCAGCCTTTAAGAGGAACTGAAGGGTACTTGTTCATGGAAAACATGATGAAAGTGCAAATCGAAGGCATTGGGATGTATAGATTGATCTTGGACACTAGTTGTTATATAGATCTTGAAAGATGTCTATATGTATCTGAGTGTGCTACAAATCTTGTTTCGGTAAGTAGGATTGATGATTTTGGATTTAATTTTAAGATTGGACATGGTGTTTTCTCTTTGTCCTGAAATGGTTACTTTTATGGTAGTGGTACTTTGGTTGATTCACTTTACAAATTCAATCTTGATGAAATTTTTTTTTGAATCTTTGTTTAATGTTGAGAATCAAGGTATTAAACGTAGTGCATCTAAGGAAAACTCAGCATTCTTGTGGCATAAAAGATTAGGTCATATTTCCAAAGAAAAGATCATGAGGTTAGTAAAGAATGAAATATTACCTACGTTAGATTTTAGTGACCTTGATGTGTGCATAGAATGTATTAAAGGAAAACAAACTAAACACATCACTAAGAAAGCAACCACAAGAAGTACTCAACTTTTAGAGTTGATTTACATTGATATTTGTGGTCTATTTGATGCTCCGTCTTGGAGTGGTGAAAAATATTTCATCACCTTTATTGACGACTTCTCACATTTTGGATATACCTATTTATTGCATGAAAAGGCTGAGTCGGTGGATGTTCTGAAGTTATTCATCGATGAAGTGGAAAGACAATTTGAAAAGAAAGTTAAAATCGTGAGGTCAGATAGAAGTGGTGAGTTTTATGGAAAATTCACCGAAAGTGGACAATGTCCTGGTCTTTTTGCGAAATTTCTGGAAAGTAAGGGCATTTATGCACAATACACAATGCCGGGAACACCTCAGCAGAATGGTATAGCTGAAAGGCGGAACTGTACTTTGATGTAAATGGTTAGAAGTATGTTAAGTAATTGCAATTTACCCATGTCGTTGTGGATTTATGCACTAAAGACAGCAACTTATGTCTTAAACCGGGTTCCTAGTAAGGAAGTTTCTATTACTTCGTTTGAACTTTGAATGGAAAAGAAACCTTGTTTAAGACATTTACATTTTTGGAGTTGTCCCGCAGAAGTAAAGTTGTATAATCCATATGAAAAGAAATTAGACTCTAAAACGGTCAGTGGATTTCATTGGCTATCCGGAAAAGTCTAAAGGGTATGTATTTTACTGGCCTAAACATAGTACGAGAATAGTTGAAATGGATAATGCGAGGTTCATCGAAAATGGTGAAACTAGTGGGAGTATTGAACAACGAAAAGTGGACATTCATGAAGTCTAGGTTGAAGGTTCTTCACCAGTTGTCGCACATGAGGTCGTTGTTCCTATTGTTGCATCACAGTTAAATGACATAATAGAACAACATAATGATGTGCCAGTCCCACAAGTTACTGAACCTGTCATAATTCAAGAAGAGAATAACGTACCACAACAATCATTAAGACGATCTACAAGAGAACGAAGATCTGCTATTACAGATGATTATGTGGTTTACGTTATTGAAAATGAATGTGATATGAGCCTTGATGAAGACGCGACCACAGTCCAAAAAGCCATGAATAGTGACAATTCTGAAAAATGGTTGAATGCATCGGAAAAAGAAATTTCTTCTATGGGTCTTAATAAAGTATGGGACTTAGTAGAGTTACCTGACAGCTTCAAAACTGTTGGGTGTAAATAGATCTTTAAGACCAAACGCGACTCGAAAGGAAACATAGAAAGATACAAGGCTCGCCTTGTTGCTAAAGGTTTCACCCAGAAAGATGGCATTGACTATACGGAAACTTTCTCTCCAGTTTCTAAGAAGGATTCCTTAAGAATTGTTTTGGGTTTGGTGGCTCATTATGACTTAGAGCTTCATCAAATGGATGTGAAAACCGCATTTCTTAATGGAGAGCTTGAGGAAGAAGTTTATATGGACCAACCTGAAGGTTTTGTGACCAAAGAAAAAGAAAATCTAGTGTGTAGACTGAGAAAGTAAATATACGGATTGAAACAAGCTACCAGAAAATGGTATATAAAGTTCAATGATACCATTTTGTCATATGATTTCGTAGAGGTCATTGTTGATCGATGCATCTACATGAAAGTCTCTGGGAGCATGTTTGTTATTCTTGTATTGTATGTTGACGATGTATTGTTAGCTGCGAATGACATGGGAATGTTGTGTGATGTAAAGAAATATCTCTCTAAGAACTTCGAAATAAAGGATATGGGTGAGGCATCCAATGTGATTGGAATAGAAATCATTCAGGATAGATCACAAGGATTGTTATTTTTATCTCAGAAAGGATACATAAATAAAGTTTTAGAGAGATGTGGGATGGAAAATTTCTCCATCGGAAAGGCTCCAATTCAGAAAGAGGACAGATACAGTAAAAATCAATGTCCAAAAAATGAATTAGAGCATAAAGAAATGGAGAGAATTCCTTATGCATCAGTGGTTGGGAGTTTGAACTACGTTCAAACATGTACTCGGCCAGACATCAGCTTTTCTGTTGGTATGCTGGGCCGATATCAAAGTAATCTCAGAATGGAACACTGGAAAGTTGCAAAGAAAGTTCTCAGATACTTGCAAGGCACCAAAGAGTTCATGCTTACATATAGGAGATCCGACAGTATTGAGGTAGTCGGATATTTAGATTCAGACTATGCCAGTTGCGTTGACAGCAGGAAGTCAACGTTTGGCTATCTGTTCCTATTAGCTGGGGAGCAGTATCTTGGAAGAGTGAAAAGCAGTCCATCATTGCTACTTCCACCATGGAGGCCAAATTTGTGGCATGCTATGAAGCCACAATTCATGCATTGTGGCTGCGGAACTTTATCTTAGGGCTTGGGATTGTCGACACTATAGCCAAGCCGCTGAGAATTTATTGTGATAATTCTGCAGCTGTCTTCTTTTCAAAGAATGAAAAATACTCGAAGGGTGCTAAACACATGGAGATAAAGTATTTTTCGGTCAAAGAAGAAGTGCAGAAATGCAGAGTAGCATTTGAGCATATAAGAACGGATATGATGGTAGCGGATCCGTTGACTAAAGGATTACTACCCGGTGTTTTCGTTGGCCATGTAGAGAGAATGGGTATTACAGAAAAGACCTTGATGTATTAGTTATGATATTGTAAAGTTGTTACTCAAAGATTGAATTCAATTAAAGTTTGTGTTTTTCTACAAATAAAATATGTTATCATAATGGTTATGTACATATTATGGTTTTAAGATAACATATATAGTTGAGAATTAAAGTTAGTCTCAACACTAAATAATTTGAGAATTAAGGTCAATCTCAATATTAAAGAAGTAGTAAAGTTGGAGTTAGTGTGTGGTGCTTGGAAGGGAACCTATCGCAGTAAATGATGGGCAACCGCCATGACTCGGCTACCTCTTATTTTACGGTACTTAAAGTTTATTTGAACTTGATGAAAAGATGCGCAATATATATATTGAACTATTAAGTTAACACAACGGCAAAGTGGGAGAATCTAAGAATATTTCCGTTAATATGGCCGATGTATTAACGGTTCAATAATTAAAGTTCAAGTTCATTTTAAAGTCTATAGTTCTAATACATAAAAGATGATACCGTGATGGATCGATCTCGGTCACGGAGTATTGGAATTGGGTTTATTGATAACCCTCTCCACTTACCAAAGATGTAATAATATAATGTTCTCATTAAGGTATACATATACACATATGTATAATATAAGATTGTAATTAAAGGGTGCAATAATAATAACTCTTCATTAATATAAATAGAAGAAGCTATTAATTGTAAATACATCAGACACAAAACAACATAAAAAAAAGGAGAACAGAGAAAAGAGAAAGGATTCTCTCCATCAAAAGATCCAATAGAGAAAGGGTTAAGGGAAAAAGAAATCAAGAGATTAAAGATCATATGCACAAACAATTCATGTCTGCACATAATGGTTAGTGATGTTTTTTTTCATGTTTTCATATTTAAGTGTTTCATCAATCTATTAAGTATATTGTTGAATTAAGTATTCTAGAGATGGTTTTGGATAGATTTCTTATTGAAATCATTAAGGATTAATTTACATGGAAGAAGACAAGATTTAGGGTTTAGGTTAAAGTGCGCCATAACTCTTATGGGCCTGTATAATGTTTAAAGACTATGATTTTTTGTTTTTAATTATATAAATTCCTTTTTGTCAAAAAAATTGAAATACAATTTTATCACTATGTTTTATTTTTCTTATTCATTCTATCAATTAGTTTAAATATTGAAAACTACTGTATTTATTAATCGTTAATAATCATGTTTTTATTATTTAAACAATCTTCTTTTAATAACAATATATACACCCGGCATATTTTTTTCTTACACATATATCCGACATAATCTAATATTCATCTAACATAAAATTTACACTAAATAAAGAAAATAATTTTATTTAGCAAACTTGAGTCTTGTTTTTCACTAGTTTTTTCACTAGCTACATTATTATACTCTTTTTGAATACCCACCAGTAGTACAAGTATGGGCATTATCAAAAATTCTATCGGTATTTGGGTTCCCGGAAATTCAATTTTCTCAAATATGGATCATATTTTCTAGAGAATTATTGAAGGGATAGAAGATGATAGTTTTCTCTAGATTTTGTGGTATATCTGAAAAGGTATAAATGATAAAGTCTTTAATAATGTCGACAAAAACCCTCAAGAAACTTTACAATTAGTGGAAGCTGAGGCTTTAGCATGGGAGTCGGCATAAGTGAAAGATAATGAGAACTTTAATCAAATAATTCAGGGTACCAAAGTTTTAACATTGCCTCGGAATCCAGTATTCAGAGGGTGTCGATGTCATGTAGATGGTTCGTGGAAAGAGACAGATAATTACTCTGGATTAGGTTAGTTTTGTTCTTAAGATGAAGTGGAAGGAAAAATTATGAGGGCATGTAACACTCGAAGGTGCCTCTCTCCTTTGCACACCGAGTTAGAGGCTCTTATATGGGTCATAACAAGTATGATTGCACTACAAACAACAAAAGTAACTTTCTTAACAGATTCTTCAGAGTTGGTGAAGATGGTGTCTACACCAGCGGATTGGCCAGTTTTCTCGACACATCTAGAAGATTTTGCGAGAATTAAGAGTTTGTTCTTAGTTTTCTCGCTTTCCTTATTTTTTCGTACTTTAAATTCAAAAGCGGACAAGTTACCACGTAGTGCCAGACTTTACCAGTAATTTGTTATGCATGTAAACTTGTTTCCACCAGTTTGAATTTTTGAACCATTTTAATTAATATATAGTTGTTGACAAAAAAAAAACTATGGACTAACTATATCATTTCTGTTTTTTTCTGCCAAATTGAAGAACTGGTGATACTTAACTCTCCACATGTAACTTAAAAAAAAAATTGTTGTACCTGACTCGTTTCTTCACTCAATCAACTATTAAGAAGATAATTTATACACTGAAACCTCTATAAATTAATATTCGATAAATTAATATCTCAATAAATTAATAATTTTTTCTGATCTCAAATTGATATTTTAAACCAAATATTACTTCTATAAATTATTAAACTCGATAAATTAATAAAATATCATAAAAAAAATTAGTTCCAATATTATTAATTTATAGAGGTTTTACTGTACACTAAAAACGAATAAGAAAATATTTTGTTTTACCAATACGAGCCCAAATGATCTACATATTATGTTTTCAGTAAATTTTACGTCTCTTAACAGTTGACTTCGTCGAAGGTATTGAAAAACGAATAAGAAATGGACATTTATAGCGCCACCTAGTCATTCTATTAAACCAACCCTTAAGTACTTTTACGGAAATTTTCAAGAAATGGACATTTTAGAAATTTTATTATCAAATATAGGACCCCCTTATAGTCTTATTTTACACTCTTAACGATTTCTGTTTTACATTTAAAACTTTAAAAGGTCCATTTCAAAAATTAGCCATAACCTTTAACAAAGTATGAAATATGAATTCTTCTTTGTACAGAGATGAAGTAAATATCAAAGATATTGGAAACTAAACTTTTAAAATATGATTTGCCTTAGTAAACTATGACTTGTTCTGAATCATTACTTCTTTTTTTCTGGTAATTTCAGATTCGTGAGAAGAAAAATGACAACAATTAAGAAGTATGGCTTATTTTATTGACCATTCCCTATAATATTTCATATTTGACTAAGTGGTGTAGAGATTTGACTAAGTACCAAGCTATAGCTCTATAGTTGACTTTTGGAAAGTTGACTATCTCTTTCACATTATGCATTTGGATCTAGATTTGGACTAAAGCTTAATATCTAGCTGCAAAAAGAGATGCATTTGTTAGATGGTTACAAAAAATGAATCTTTGGAGAAATAAGGGAAAACAAAGGCGGAAGCAATGGTTCTTGGACAATGGAAGCATTTTTCACAAAGAGCTCATCGCTTGCTGCAACGGCCAAACCAATCCTATCCGTAGCTTTTCCTCTGACTAGATCCTCAAGGCGACAAATCATTTCGACCCAAGCCCTTATGTCACTGAGGACCTCTACTATACATGTTTCAAAGGTACTATTGAAGATAGATCTTATATTATTAAAAGATTCCCTGAGGAAAAAGTAAGAGGAGATGGAGATGGAGTTAGAGCTGTTTATAATGATATTGTCATATCTGCTCGTGTTACTAATCATAGTAACTTCCTCAAGCTATTGGGTTGCTCTCTCGATTTCCTTTCCCGGTTCTTGTGTTTGAAAACGTGGTTAATGGAGCGTTAGGTCACCAAGGAGGCATTGGTTCTAAGGATAAAACGTTATTGCCTTGGGATACAAGACTTAAGATAGCAAATGAGATTGCTAATGCTGTCAGGGCCGGAGCCAGGGTGTAAGCAATTAGTGCATTTGCACCCTATGAAATATAAATATTTGGTTTTTTACATTGACCAGATTAATAAAAGTGTCAATTTGGTTAGCAGTGCACCCAATAAATGCTTAATGTAAATGGTTCAAAGCCTCCTAGTAACACTTTTGCAATATTTTTCACCCATTAAAACACCATTCTAACTCCGCCACTGAATGTTGTTACTTATCTTCACACAGCATTTCCTAGAATCATTGTTCATAGAAACATAACTCCTATGAATGTTTTCTTAGATTAGAACTGGACAGCTAAGTTGTCTGATTTCTCGCTTTCTTTAACGCTTCCAGAGGGAAAAACACAGATGGAAGATTTGGTAATGGGATGGGCAGGATATTTAGACCCTTGTTATTTCCATACGAGTATAGTGACAGAATATGCTGATGTGCATAGCTTTGGGATTTTTATGATGGTTCTTTTAATTGGTAGACCGGGTATGGTGTCTCGATCTGATGTTCGTTTCATCGATATCCGTATGAGAGTTTTGCAAGAAACTGGTGAGTTCATTGAGACCATATATCAGGTTGGGGTTAGAGACATTACAGTTTCTGAAAGATCGAAGGTGGATGCGTTTGTTGAGCTAGCGTTTAGATGCTGCGAGAGAAGTATTGAGAACAGGCCTAAGATGATTGAGGTAGCTAAGGAGCTTAAGCGGATAGAGCGTTCAATTGTTGATACATCATCCATTGGTGTGGTTTAAAGATTCTGAGGTATACATGAATATATAAACATGTATCTGTGATATCTTCCTTCAAATAATCAAGGTATTAAATTACCAAACTCTAGATTAAATATTAGTTGTAAACCAAAATAATTGTGGTTAATATGTCAACAAAAAATGTAATGTTAAGATAAGTATGTAGCTTTTCTGCAGACATTGAGTAAAGCGTGCATGTATGGAGACAATAACCAAATTAGGTCTCTTGGGTGCTCCCTAATGATTTCGAATGCTCCGGCTCTGTCTGAAATAAATGTAACTTGTGAGGGCCTCTCTGCAATTTTCTCCAATATCATGGAGACCACGGGAGGTTCTCTGATCTTATTGACATCTCCACGTCATAAGCTGTGCATCAATTATGTCAATTCATCTCTTATCTAATCCGTTTACATCTTCATATAATGTTTTGCATCACAAGTACAATTACTCGGAATCAGTGGCTCGTAGCACTACTTGAGGTCCTCCAAATCATAGCTTTTACGCTACCATAGTCTCTTTCCAACTGTTGGAGTTTCATCTTATGCTTAATCTTAAAAAGATTAATTCTACATATAGTAGATTTGGAAAATGAGGAATAATAAAGTATTTGAAAATATCAGCGAACAACCAAGATACCCTAGGAGTCGCCATCCCGGAAAAAGACACATGGAGGAGAGCACATATGAAGGAAGACCTACCCAAAGATACACATATTGGGAATGAGGTGGAAAGTTTACCACTTGATATCCCTATATGTTATAAAGATGGATCATGGCTTGGTTCAGATGCTAGAAGTGGTCAAGGATGGGCCGGTAGTGGCTATCGGAGATGAGATATTACATATAGGGTTGAAAAGATCAAGATATTGTCTCTCTTCTTCACACCGAGTTGGATGCTCTAGTGTGGCCGATGAAAAGTTTAGCCATGATATCTTTGACGAACATCTTTTTTTTAGTACAGATTGTGCAAATCTATCACCGTGCCTTCAAATCGGTAGGATTGATCATCTCTCACTTCGGAACTGAGAGATTTGATATTTTATAGATCATTATTTATGTTATTTCAGATTAGATTAATTCCGCATAGTAAAAATATTGGTGCTGATCAGCTTGCAAAATGTGCACGGCTAAATAGTTTATGTTCCCGGTTAGTTTTTCTTAAAGGAGAATCACTAACCAAAAATAAAAAAAAAGGAGAGAAAAGTCGAAGGCAAAAGAAGATGAGAGTTCACGTGTGGACAAAAAACATCCAAAAAGCATTTGGGCTCCAATAGTTAATGAAAGTTCAGTCGGTAATAAATGAGTTTTGGGTGAAATATTTAAGAAGACAAGAAAGAGATATTTGTATTAAAGTAATCTTAATACTAACTACATTTAGACCCACATAAAACGTACGTGCGGTTTTATGTTTGTAAACATATTATTTGGTAATTGATATATCGTTCATAATCCGAATCAATACTGATTCGATATTTTGGTCAGTATTGGATTTGTTTTGATCTGATTTATGAATGTTAAAAATAATAATATTACATCATTTATCACTTAATGTCAGTGTGGGGGATGTTTGTAAAATTTTGTTTGCATAAATTTAATATCTTATTATATAAAATTTGGTTGCACTCACGAAAATTCGACACGAGTCAAAATTATAATTAACAAGATCATAACATGTGTTGGTTAATTGATAAGATTATAACACATGTAAAAAATATTTAAATAAAAAATCAAATAGATATTCTATACTTTCTATTTTTACATATTATTTCCTTAATAAAAAAAACCAACAAAAAAATAATAACCAAATAGATAATTTTTACTTTTTTTTTACATATTTTAAATGTTTTAAAATTAATCTCAAGTAAATGTTTAAATTTTATTCTTTTAAATCTATAAGTAAATAGGTAAATTTCTAGATCATATATATATATATATGAAGAGCCGTATGTATATTTAATCAACTATTTACCTAAATTATTTCCTTAATCAAAAAGGAAACTCAAAAAAAGGAAAACAACAAATAATAAATTAGATAATTTTTAATTCTATTTTTAATATATTTTCAATCTTATTATTTCCATAACATTTAAATTTTTCTTTTCAAAATTAGATTTTTATATTTTCATATAATTTAGAATCCAATTAAAAATACAACAAAATTTTAATTTCATGTTTCTCTTTAAATATAATTTATTTTTAAATTTAAAAACTCATCCATCAGACGGGTCCTAATCTAGTAAAGTTATAAAGTTAGAGTATGATTGAAATGCAGTTACTTAATTGTGTGGGGTAATAATTGTAAGATAATGTTTTTTTAATCTTAAGATATAGATTTGCAAATTTAGGATCAGACTCACATATTCATGCGGAGTTATGTTTGTAAAAAAATGGTATAACATTCACAACCTGAATAATACATGTTTGATATTCTGTTTGGTATTCGATTGGGTTTCAATCCGGTTTATGAATATTTAAAATAATAATATTTTCTCACGTATTTTGAAACTTGGATGGATCCGGCGGTAGAAATTGGGATCAATCGTGAACTGGATTGATAGTCGGTTTGATTTATATGAAATTAGTAAACTATCAAATGAGATATTAAACTGTCAAGAATGATTAAAATTCTGTGAACCGGTTTACCTAAATAACCTGGCTGACTCCAGTTCAATAGTTCTCATCATTATTATTTTACAGAGGTTTTACTATATTTTCAATTTCAAAATTGATGATACTAAACATAATCATGCACCTAATAAAACCCGTAAAAATTGATACTCGATATAAATTAATATCCAGCGTCAAAATAAGTTTTTTTTTTATATTAGTGTCTAAATAAATTAATATCTTTAGAAAATAACAAAATATTCATATATTATACTTCTAATATTATTAATTTATCTATTTGTTTTGTAACTTATGAGTTTCCACAAGATTCAGCATCGTCTTCTTCATCGAAATATTTTGAAGCTTCATATATTAGAGCAGAACTCGCGGAGAAGACTATTGAACTTGAATCTTTGAAGACCAAGATTGTTACACTCGAAAAAACCCGAGTGACGAAGATAGAAGAAATGAAAGATATCAAAAAGCACATGCAACAAATGAAAGCATTCATGGTTTGATACGAGCAAACCCCTGCTCCTTAGTCTTCATATTTAAAGTTTCATTGTGTTTTACTTTGTTTTTGAACGAAATATTATGAATATTATTAATTTTATTTGGATTTTCATTAATTTAAATTTTATTTTCAATTTTCAGATTTTGTTTTATTTTAAATTTAATTATATTTTCAGATTTATTGCGTTTCAAATAAATTAAAAATAATATTAAATTCATCAGAAATCTGTCGGAAATACGTCCGTCGGAAATCCGTCATAATGGTGTCCGTCGGAAAGCCGTTGGAAACTCGTCGGTTAGACGACCGTTGGAACACCTTCGGAAATCCATCGGTACCAATATTCCGACAGATTTCTGGCGGCTATGTTCTGACAGCTTTTCGATGGATTTACCGACTGCCGTATCTATGGGATACATGTCGGAAATATGCCCGTCGATAATTTCTGAATTCCGACGGATTTTTCAGTCTCTTTCCGGCTGTTTCTTGTAGTGATTATTATGAAGTGAAATTAAGGTCTATCTTATTACAGTAAACTATTTCACTACTCTATTTTAAAGACGAAAGCAAATAAAGTAAACAAATTGATTCACAGAAGATATTTGATAAGCAAGTAATAGAGGTACCCAATAAAAAAGAGTGATTTAGAAGTAATGAGACAAATAATATAAGTCCTCTCTCCAAAACAAATAAAATAATTCAATGATCCTGACAATCTTTTTCCTTTTTCTTTCATTTTTTTACAATGCTAATGGACACTATCTCATCATTTCAAACAGGTTTAAAGAAATTGAAGAAAAGAAGAAAAATAAAAAGTAAACTTAATACAAGAGCAAGTGTGTTGCCCGAATCCGTGTGGGATCAGCAAAGCGTGAAGAGAAAGACCTAGAAAGATTCTCAGGCTCAGCATATCCTGGCCCTTGATCAAAATTCAAAGAGTAATCGTAAGGCTCATAAGCCACGACCTTTGTAGAAGAAGGAGAAGGCAACAGCTTAAGCTTCATCAACAAAACCTTCCACTTTGGTAAGAGTCTTTGATCTCTTCGTTGTTGCTTCTGTTCTCTACAACTCTTGCTGTATCTTCCAAGTACAATTGTCTCTCTGTAAGATGAAGCTGATGATAACATGTTCCATCTCTGCTTGCTTGGAGATTCAAACATCATTTTCTCTTGCTTGAATATTAATTTGTCTTCTGTCTTTGTGAAGCTCTTAGCTGTGTTATTTATATATTGTAGTAGCTGGATGGATATGAACACGTAAAACTGAGACTTATTCAAAGTCAACATTGAAAGGCTTATGAAACTGCGTTAGCCAACTTGTATGAATAATTAATTGGTGAAAGGGAACATTTTAAATGCCGGTATCTGACTGTATTACAAAACATTAGTCAAAGTAGACCTTTTTTTTTCTTTGGATGTGACTTTGTGTTGTTGTTGTTGTTGACATAACCAATTGGTTTAATTTAGAGAGGATGTCTCTTATCTATAAATCTGAGTTTTGGTTAGAATTAAATTATATATATATAACCTTATTATTATAAAATTGGTCTGGAAAATATGATCGGTACGAACATAGCCATGGACCGTGGCAAGGATTTTAGAGATATAGAGTGAACAAAACAAAATGTTTTATATATTTTTGGTGGTAAAGTTTGTGTTGTAATTAAAATTTAATAATTTTTGTAAGAAAAAAGAGATAATAAACAATATTTTTAATCTATGAAGATTAACTTTTTACTATTTTATTAAGCTATAAAATATAATTTTATACTATTTCTACCTATATTCAATTAACATTATTTTCAATCTATAAAAATACTAAAATTTAAAATAAATTTTGTAAAATATTAGAAATAATTAGAAATATTTTTTAATATATGAAATAAATTTTAAACTCAAGAAAAATCATATTAAAGTACATATCTACCAATATGCTTAATATTTTAAGGGCTTAAAGCGAATTTATTTTTCTTTTATAGGCAAGCCATGATATTTATTATTGGGAATGTTAGCAATTTAGGTAGTTTTTAAGTTTTAATAGGAGAATTGGGTAGTTTCAAGGTTTAATATGGGAAATAGGTAGTTTTGTGGGTAGTTTTGTTTCCACTTCAAAGATTTTTGACTTTTTTGTCTCTGAGTCTTAGAGACATACATGAAGAAGGAGAAAGGAGAGAGAGAGGCGCGGGCACGTGGCGTGGAGTTTTTCGGATGAAATGGGTGTACTGGGTCGCGAGTGTGTGCGCGCGCGTGGCTTAAGGGAGAGAAAGAAGTGTACGGACGAAACGATTTTTTTCCGGAAAGTTGCATTGGGCCATTTTGGTCCATTGAGGAATTTTGGCCCATTGAATAAATGATTATTGATACATCATAAGAATTAAAATCCAATTATGAATAACAATTAAGAACCACCCGATTAAAGATGTACAGTAAACCTTTTGATGTGTCGATTATCAAAGAGGGTTAGTTGTTAAAATCTGGGGTTGGTTGACGTCTCCTATGGCAAATTTAATGGAGAAGTCTGAAACTCAAACGCATCCTCTTAACGATGGTGAGAGTGAAATAATCTCAGCTATTTAATGTTGTCGTTTTCATACCTACTTATTTAATGTCTTCTCTATTAATTTCTGTGGATGATTTTTGTGTTTAAGTGTTTAATTGCGTGTTAATTTTTGTGTAGGAGCTGTTGGTGTCTATGTAACAGTGATGGATGGGAGGTGGATACGGGACAGGGACAGGAATGGGAGCTGGGATTTCAAAATAGACAAGTCCAAAAATGAGCGCTCGATCGATTGCAGAAACGTTGGAAGTTCAGAAGAGTTGAGGCTTTTAATTGCCTCTTCATATGGGACTAATAGTAAGGTTATTTGTATTGAAATTTTTTATTGGATAGAGGATAAGCTAGCTGAGCGAAGTGGAGTCGGGTACGCACCGGTAGAGATCGTCACAAACCATTTTTTTAGACAGTTCAAATCGCTTTATTTGAACAACATGTCACTCAACATTTTCGTCACATTTATGGAGTTAATAGATGACAGGCTTGAGATCTTGGGTGAAATGAGGATGCACACCTATGTTGAACTTTCGCCTGGTGTACAAGTGGGTAACTATGGGCCTGGTGTACAAGAGGGTCATATAGAGGCAGGTGTAAACTATGGTCATTATGGTGTACAGGTTCAGGGCGCTGTGGAGAATGAAGAAGCATATGAGGGTTTAGAAGAAGTAGTGTGGGAGGATGTTGATGATGATGATGCCGAGTATTAATCAAGCAACAAATTCCAATAAGGAATTCAGGCCCAAGAAGAGAAGAAAGGACACCAAGTTGTACCAAATTGTACCAAGTTGTACCTAGTCGTACCAAGTCTTAGTTGTACGTCCAAGTTGTACCTAACGGCTATATTTCTATGTTCTATAAATATGTAACTCATTGTAACACTTTATAACAACTGAGATAATAAAATCTCTTTACACTTATTCTTATTCATCTCTATTCTTAATCTAAGCATCAGCTCTTACTCATTAAACTCTGAATTCTAACATGGTATCAGAGCATTGATCCATAATCAAGATCTATCCTTTGATTTCATCATTCTCTTTCTCAAGTTTTGTTTTTCTCACCATTGTTACAGCCGAAATTTCGAAACTGGTTCTTGAAGATTCACGCCTCCTCTTTATCTCTTTTGCATCTACATCATCTCCTCCTTCATAGTCAAAGCTTCCTAGCATTCACAAGCTCTACAGAGCTCCAAATCGAAGGATTTTTTTTTAAAATTCAAATTTCTACCCGTTTTTGTACTGTTCTTTGTCTTCTCCGAAAAATTTCTTTGGTTTTCCTGGAAATACATCCTTCTAACTTCCTCCAAAAGCTCTGAGATTGATATATATATTCATCCTAGACGAGGCTGTGTGAAGTTAGAGTGGTTTATTTTGGAGATCTTTCAAAGAACATTTTACCAACTCTGAGATTGAAATTAATTCATCCTAGATGAGTTGGTGAAGTTGAGGCAGTGTAGTATCAAACGGTTAGTCATATTGGTTTAATCATGGAGGAGACAAAACCAACCACAATAAGAGTCACCCTAAGAGGAGAAAATTATCTCCTATGGTCACGATCCACAAAATCCAACTTGCAGGGACGTGGCTTATGGAATCAAATTGAACCAGCCAAAGGAAAAGAGCTTCAAGAAGGGATGAAGAAGCTCGGGAAAAATGGCTACAAAAAGATCAAATGGTGCTCAGCATAATCCACAGCTCCTTGAGTGATTCAATATTTGAATCTTACTCATATTGTGAGACAGCTCAAGAACTCTGGAAAACTCTTAAGAAGGTGTATGGAGACATCACCAATCTCTCTAGAGTATTTGAAGTAAAGAAAGCTCTCAGCAGCCTCACTCAAGAAGATCAAGATTTTACCAAACACTTTAGTAAATATAGATCACTACTTGCTGAACTAGATATGCTGAGACCAAGCACAATAGACCTCAAAATTATAGAGGAAAGAAGAGAGCAAGATCGAGTGTTTGGACTTCTCCAATCTCTCCATCCAAAATTCAATGATCTTATAAAGCACATTTTAAGGGAGGAGAAGCTACCAAGCCTTGAGAACGTCTGCTCTCAAATCCAAAAGGAGCAAGGCTCCTTAGATCTCTTCAGCAAAGGAGAGTTGCCAACGGCAAACAAAGGGTTTTACAAACCCCCATTCAGTTCCAACAAGAAAGGAACAACAAAGGAATATGAACATTGCAAGAACATTGGGAAATTCAACCAAGGGAGAGGACACACCAAGGAGGAGTGCTTTATCCTTCATCCTCATCTCAGAGCCAGCTTCAGAGCAAGGCAACAAGCGAATGAAGCAAATGCTTCAAATTCTGCTCCAGCTGCTCAACCAACTACATCACTCGGTCTAAACCAAAATGCTCGAAATGGCTATTCTAATCAAGCCTCCACTTCAGAAAACAACGGCATGATCACCATGAGCAGAGCAGACTTAGAGGCAATAATCAAGACCATGCAAATTTGCAAGGAGTCTGGTATCACCTTTCTAGCCTCTAACTCTTCAAAAACTCTTTTAGTAGATTCAGGAGCTTCTCACCATATGATTAAAGATCCTAATCTACTAAATAATATTCAAAACACCTCTGGTCATGTTGAAATTGCTAATGGAGTTAGAGTGCCAATTAAAGGCATAGGAAATTTAAACCTCTTTGGAAATGAATCTAGTGCCTTCAATATGCCTATATTTAGCAATAATTTGGTCTCGGTAAAAAGAGCTACCACCGATCTCAATGCTTATGCTATATTTGGACCTAACAGCTTTCATTTTTAGGATATTAAAACTGGTGAAGTGTTAGGCAAGGGAAACACTAAGAGAGAGTTGTATACTCTAGAAGATCTCAAGAACCATTCTAGATGCTCCAACTCTGCTAGTTTGCCGTTTATTAATTCCTGTCATGTAGCTAGTAGTTCAAATGATTTTTGGCATGCTAGATTAGGCCATCCTCATTCTAGAGCTTTAAAATTAATTATGCCCAATGTAGTCTTTGATAACTCTAAGTGTGAGTCTTGTATTTTGGGAAAACATTGTAGAAGTATTTTCCAAAACTCCTTATCAATATATGAGAATTGTTTTGATTTAGTTCACTCTGATGTTTGGACCTCACCTTGCCTATCTAGAGATAACCTAAAATACTTTGTGACATTCATAGATGAAAAATCAAAATATACATGGGTCACATTGTTACCTTCTAAAGATAGAGTATTTGAGGCATTTTGCAACTTTTAAACATATGTGACTAATCATTTCAATGCTAAAATAAAGGTACTAAGATCGGATAATGGAGGAGAATACACAAGCCACATTTTCAAAGCTCATTTGGCAAATCATGGCATTCTTCATCAAACGAGCTGTCCTTACACTCCACAACAAAATGGAGTCGCCGAAAGGAAGAATAGGCATTTGATGGAAGTAGCAAGATCAATGATATTCCACAAAAACATGCCAAGGATATTTTGGGGAGATGCTGTCATGACCGCATGCTACCTCATAAATAGAATTTCAACAAAAGTCTTAGATGACTTATCACCATTTGAGGTATTAAACAAAACCAAACCTAATATTAATCACTTACGTGTGTTTGGTAGTGTTTGTTTTATCTTAGTGCCAAGTGATCAAAGGAATAAGCTAGATGCTAAAAGCACTAGAAGCGTGTTCATTGGATACTCCACTACTCAAAAAGGACAGATGCTATGATCCAAGCACCAAACGCATCATGACGTCTAGAGATGTAAAATTCCTAGAAGATCAAAGTTATTTTGAGAAGTCGGGCTGGGAAAGTGTGAAAGACTTGGCTGACTTTACAGCAGATCGAGCAGCCTCTCTTCAACACATTTTAAGTCACATGGGTCTTCCTCAAATGAATAAAGAGCAAACAGCTCCTGAAAACAATCAAGATGATCAGATTCAAGAAGAAGAGGTAAATGTTCCAAATGAGCAAGAAAATGACGAATGAGTATATGAACAAGGGGGAGTTAATCAAGAAACTCCACCAGAAGCTGATATTCAGGAGAATGAATATCATAAGGAAGAAGAGGCACCAGAACCAACCTTGAAGAGAAGCACACGCCAAAGATTTGCACGTCAAAGATATAGTCCGGACCATTGGAAACAAACCAGGGTCTATTATAATCATCAAGCTGTGGCTCACCCTATACAAGCTCAGTGTTCTCTTGCCCTCTTGCCATCAGAGCATCAAGCATTCCTTGGAAAGATAGAGCAGCATTACATTCCTAAGACCTACGAAGAAGCAAAATAAATCAAGGTCCGGATGGATGCTATAAATGCTGAGATAGAAGCAATGGTTAGAAATCACACTTGGGATGTGAATGAGCTACCTTCGTGAAATATGGCTGAGACATCAAAATGAGTATTCCCCAGTACGTATCACAGCAATGGAGAAATTGTATGGGATAAAGTACGGCTGGTTGCAAGGGGAGTGACTCAGACATAAGGAGAAGACTATACGGACACCTTTGCACTAGTGGCTAAGCTTCATACAGTCCGAGTGATTCTATCATTGGCAACCAACCTATCTTGGGAATTATGGCAAATGGATGTCAAAAACGCATTCCTCCAAGGAGAGCTTGAAGAAGAAGTGTACATGAAGCCTCCACCGGGTCTTGAAAGTTCAATTACTCATGGCAAAGTTTTCAAACTTAGAAAAGCCATTTACGGGTTGAAGCAATCCCCAAGAGTCTGGTACCACAAGCTAAGCTTCACATTAACAGTCAAAGGATTTAAAAGATCGGAGGCTGATCACACCTTGTTTACTTCTCAAAGTGCTCAAGGAATCATTGTGGTCTTGGTATATGTAGATGACTTGATCATTTCCGGCAATGATCAAGCAGGTATTAAAGAAACTAAACTTTTCCTTAAATCTATATTTGATATAAAAGATCTAGGTGAACTTAAATATTTTCTAGGAATAGAAATATGCCGCTCTCCGGAAGGCTTGTTTCTATCCCAAAGAAAATATTCACTTGATTTGCTTACGGAGACAGGAAAATTAGGTTCTAAACCGGCCAAGACACCACTTGAAGATGGCTACAAGGTCAAGAGAAAGGGGGAGAAAGGACAAGAAGATCCACTTGACAAACAATATGAAGATCCAGCCCAATACCGACGGCTTGTAGGTAAGTTAATTTACTTAACCATAACAAGACCTGACCTATGTTTTGCTGTGAATCAGGTGAGCCAACACATGAAAGAGCCTTTGGTACACCACTGGAATATGGTGGAAAGAATTCTGAGATACATCAAAGGATCACCAGGGCAAGGTGTTTGGATGGGAAAGAATGATAGTACTGAAATTGTGGGCTATTGTGATGCGGACTATGCTAGAGATACGATGGATAGAAAATCTACAACCGGCTACTGCACATTCATTGGAGGGAACTTAGTAACCTGGAAATCCAAGAAGCAAAAGGTCGTCTCATGCTCAAGTGCTGAAAGTGAGTATAGGGCAATGAAGAAGCTCACAAATGAGCTAGTATGGCTAAAGGCGCTTCTAAAGGATCTGGGAATTGAGAGCACAAGTCCCATTACCATGCATTGTGACAATCAAGCAGAAATTCACATTGCTACTAATTCAGTCTTCCATGAACGAACCAAGCACATAGAAGTGGATTGTCACAAAGTTAGAGAAAAGATCATTGAAGGAGTAATCCTCCCATGCTACACAAGAAGCGAAGATCAGCTAGCTGACATATTCACCAAAGCTACAAGTCTCAAAATTTGCAACCACATCTACAGCAAGCTTGGACTAGTAGATCTCACTCACCCTTGATCATGCCTCTCCATTTCCAGAGACACTACACTCTTTTCCTCACAAGGAGTTTTTCCCACCGGGTTTGTACTTGTGAGGTTTTTAATGAGGTAGTTGTGAGGATTTGTTTCGGAAAATCAAACTTAGTCTTCACACTCACTCCGACTAAGTTTGAGGGGGAGTATTAATCAAGCAACAAATTCCAATAAGGAATTCAGGCCCAAGAAGAGAAGAAAGGACACCAAGTTGTACCAAGTTGTACCTAGTCGTACCAAGTCTTAGTTGTACGTCCAAGTTGTACCAAGTTGTACCTAACGGCTATATTTCTATGTTCTATAAATATGTAACTCATTGTAACACTTTATAACAACTGAGATAATAAAATCTCTTTACACTTATTCTTATTCATCTCTATTCTTAATCTAAGCATCAACTCTTACTCATTAAACTCTGAATTCTAACACCGAGGACGGGGATGATGTCGACGAAGTAAGAGGTAATGGGGATGATCTTGAAGACGAATTTGAAGAAGGACAAGAGTATGATGAAGAGGAAGACTATGATTACGACTGTTGGCATGATTTTGTGAGAAATTATAGTGAATGGAGTAATCCAGAAATAGATTGGGGGAGTCAAGATAGTGAACTAATTTACAGTCAAGGGGAAAGATCTGGACTAAACCAAAACAGTCAAGAGTTCTGAGATTTGCAAAAGGAAAATAGTCAAACTGAGTTGATTGGCAAGAGTCAGAAATCAAAGTGTGGTAATAGTCATGGAACAATTGATACAATTGAGAAAAGTGGTGTGAATGGAAAGAAAAATTCTGACTCCACAAGAGCAAAGGAAAAGATAGTCTCCACATGAAAGGAAAATAATGACTTGAGAGGTAAAAAAAAGAGTGACTCTTCCAGAGGAACAAAAATAAGAGGATTGATTTCTTACGATGGCGATGATGATTTTGTGGATCCCCCTAGGATTAATTTCTCTGGATTGAGGCTTGATAATGTGGATTCCCCTTGGATTAATACCTCCAGATTGAGGCTTGATAATGTGGATCCTCCTAGGATTAATGCCTCCAGATTAAGGCATGATAATGGTGGCTCAGGTTTGAAATCTTTGATGAGCCAGATCCCGGTAAATGGCAATGATGATATTGTGGATCCCCTAGGATGAATTCCTCTGGCTTAGGATTAAAGCGTGATAATGGTGGGTCAGCTTTGAAAAAAGGAATGAGTGTCATAGAGGTATATGGATATGCGGATCTAGAACCAATGTTCAGAGATTCTGAAATAAGTAATTACAAAGTTCATGAATTTGATTTGAGTGGCAAGGATGACGATATATACATAGGCAGGGTATTCAAAGATAAAGAAGAGTTCAAGCTGACGATGACGATTTATGCTATTAAGAGAATGTTTAAATTTATGTTCAGTCGTCATGTAGTAAACTCTGTTACTGCCTCATGTGTCACTCGTTGTTGTGATTAGAGGGTATAAGCGGTTAGAATAGGCAAATTGGATGATTATGAGGTGAGGAATGTGCATCTAAAATACCGATGTGATGTTGACATATGAGGCCAATTCTCAAAACTTGCCACATCTTAAGTGATAGCAAACGTGTTAAGATCAAAATACGAGATAAAATATGGTTGCCCGAATTGATGCTTAAGACATACAATATCAAAGTCTCATACTGGAAGTGTTGGAGAGCAAAGGAGTTAGCCTTGGTTTCAGCTCGAGAAACAGAGAAGTAATCTTTTTGGTTACTACCCCTGTATTTATATGTCATAAAGTTAGCAAATCATGGATCCATCACACATTTGGTAATATAAGTGGATGGGAAGGGGGACACCCGGTTCAAGTATACTTTCTTGGCCTTGGGCGCAAGTATATAGGGATGGAAACATTTTAGAAAATTTATTGTGATAGATGGAACTCATTTACATAGAAAGTACAAAGAATGTCTCATAACTGCTAGTGGACATGATATAAATTTCCAAATTTTTCCTATTGCTTTTGCGGTGGTGGACAGCGAGAATGATGATGCATGGACCTGGTTTATGAAGAAGTTATCTGCTATTGTTCAAAACAGTACTGACCTAACAATAATATCAGATATGAACAACTCAATATATACTGCCAAAGACATCGTCTATCCTAAAGCACACCAATGTGCAAAGTAACTATGTTAAATGAATGAAGGCAATGGTGGGATGGGCAGGGAAGGCGTATAGAGTTGGACAGCTCAAGTGTTACTACAAAGTAATTAAAAGGCAAAATTACCAAACTTGTAACTTCTTGGAAAAAATAGATTTGGAGCATTGGATACAGACTCATTTTCCGGAGGCAGAGGTATAACTTGATGTCAAGTAACATTGCTGAGTCGCTAAACAAGGCTCTCCTCCCAGGCAGAGATTATCCAATTGTTGCCTTGTTAGAGTTTATTCGAAAGATGCTCTGTAGGTGGTTGGAAAGTAGGCGGGAAGTTATAGGAAAAATGGATGGGCAAATACCAGTGGAAGTTGTGAAAGAGTTGGACCTCCGACTACAAGATTCGGTAGGTTTAGCTACCGTTAAGTGCTCCGTATGGGATTTCAAAGTTAGTACAGGATCAGCTAGTACCTATCAATTCAGCGTGAACCTTCTTAACAGAACATGTAGTTGTAGAGAATTCCAGTTGCTAAAGACACCTTATTGACATGCAATGGCGGTGGCAAGATTCCACGGGGTCGAGTATAAGAGATTGGTCGACGATGTGTATAAGAAGAGTGTGTGGGCGTTAAGTGTTGCGGGTGTGATTCTACCAGTTCCAGATCTCGATGACATATTTGTAACGCCCGTGTTAAGGAAATTAATTAATTTAATTAATTTGGAAGTTCTTTCGAGTTTATGAAGCTTAGACAAGTCTCGAGAAATTGATTATGGGGTGAAATAATCAATTTAGATTTATTCTGGGGGTGTTATAAATCGTTTCAAAAGTTGTGGGGTTTTTCTCAAGAAGGAAGACAAAATCAAGTTTGCTTCTTTTTCTTCTTCTTCTCCACCTTGAGCTCGCCATTTTTGTGGTTGATAGAGTGGGATAGAGTTCTTGAGCTTGTGAGCTTAGAGAAAGAAGAGAGAAGACGAAGAGAAAGGCTTGGTAAGCTTGTGAGGAGCTTGGATCTTGTAAGATCAAGGGTGTGTGGAGCTTTGTGAAGCTTGGAAAATGAAGGATTGGAAAGATGCTAGTTGGCGTGAGCTTTAAAGGAAGAAGTGAGGTCTTTCTTGAGCTTGTAGAGGTCATCTAAGCATAGATCCTTCCATTCTAAGGTGAGTTGTGACCAAATGTTAACATTAAGCCATGTGTGGGGGCTTGTGGGGTTATGCTAAGCTTTGGGGTGTTCCTAGGTTGCTTAGAAGCCTTGTGGTGACTTGTGGAGCTTTAGCTAGAGTTTGCTAAGCTTGTGGTGGTTAGAGAACCATGGATTTGTGCTTGTTGTGCCTTGTTAAGTTTTGATTGTGAGTTCTTATGCTTGCTTGGTGATTGTGTGTTGTGGTTTCTTGGTGATTCCATGGCTTGTTGGGAGTGTTTTCCTAGTTTCTTGGTGTGGTATTTCCTTGCTTAGTGTGTGTATTGGTTGTGGTTTAGAGGTTTGGCCTTAGGGTTGTGTCAAGGCTAAGTTGTAAAGTTAGGGAAATTGGACTGGCTATCGACCAGGTGTGGTCGATAGGGTAAGGTCGATAGAGTCTATCGACTAGGGCAGGTCGATAGAACGAGGTCGATGAACTTTGCTGGACATTTTTCCTAGCGCTTATCGACCAGGTGTGGTCGATAAAGCGAGGTCGATAGGGTGTATCGTCTAGGGAACGTTGATAGATTGGTTGATAGATCATGCTGGACGTTTTTCCTAGTGCTTATCGACCAGGTATGGTGGATAGAGCAAAGTCGATAGGGTGTATTAACCGGGTTGATGGACAGGTAAGTCGATGAGTTTCTTTATATAGTTTTTAGGATGGCTATCGACTAGGTGTGGGTCGTGGTCGATAGTGGCTATTGACCAGGTGTGGTCGATAGGATGTGGTCGATAAGGGGTATCAATAGTGCTGGTTGATAGAGTGTGGTCAATTTACCATGTTGTTCTGTGACTTGTGTTTTTAACATTTCTTGATAATGTGAATTGTTAGGTGGTTAGTCATAAATGTGTTTGATTACCTTTGCATGAGGTTGCATGTTTAGCTGATTGTTTGAAGTAATACGTGGTGTTATTATTTCGTATTGGTGTAGTTATTTGAATTGTGTGGGCTTTCATATAACCTGTTGTTGGGAGGATCAATCTCACTCAGCGTTTGGTTTACCAGATGTTGATGCATCACTTTTGTCGATGAAGGTAAAGATAAGGCGTGATCGTGGCATCGAGGCAGTGAGGAGGGGATGATTAGATCTTCAAATCCTTTGGGCTGCTCAACATATACTTATTCCTGAATATATCTATTAAAGAATGCACTCTTAATTCGTAAGGTGTATATCCTAAACGTAGGGTATATAGCCTGAAATTGAGTGGTATGGGATATCGAGACTTTTATAGGTTATATTAACCCGAGTGGAGTGGGTTATACCCAGAACATGAAGGTACCCAGAACTTGGAGATGCTGTGGTGTCTTGGGTTCTGTGGTATGGTTAATATCTTGCGAGATATGGTGGATATCCTGCGGGGTATTGCAGATGCTCAAAACTCGGAGATGCTGTGGTGTCTTGGGTATTGGGGTTTGGTCTGTGAGTAAGCAATAATCACATATGATGCTACGGTGTCGTAAGCATAGTGACTGAGTATGAAACCTCAGAGGTTAGTTATGGACTTCGGATGTACATGCGTGTACATGTGTGTGTGTGTGTTGACCGGGTTGGTCAAGAGGTAGTGTGAAACCCTCGGAGATTCGTACTTAATCTCGTGTGTTGGCCATGTTGGTTGGGAGGTAGTGTGAAGCCTCGGAGGATGGTGGTAAACCTCGTGAGTGTGTTGACTTGGCCGGGTTAACCGAGGGTTAAGTAATCGTTGTGGTGATTAAGGTTCATTGGAAATGAACGGTAACGTAAGATTCGAGGACGAATCTATGTTAGTGGGAGAGAATTGTAACGCCCGCGTTCTGGAAATTAATTAATTTAATTAATTTGGAAGCTTTTTTTGAGTTTATGAACCTTAGACAAGTCTCAAGAAATTGATTATGGGGTGAAATATTAATTTAGATTTGTTCCGGGGGTGTTATAAATCGTTTCGAAAGTTATGCGGTTTTCTCAAGAAAGGAAGACAAAATCAAGTTTGCTTCTTCTTCTTCTTCTTCTCCGCGTTGAGCTCGCCATTTTTGTGGTTGATAGAGTGGGAAAGAGTTCTTGAGCTTGTGAGCTTAGAGAAAGAAGAGAGAAGAAGAAGAGAAAAGGTTGGTGAGCTTGTGAGGAACTTGGATCTTGAGAGATCAAGGGTGTGTTGAGCTTTGTGAAGCTTGGAAAAAGAAGGATTAGAGTGAGGCTAGTTGGCATGGGCTTTGGAGGAAGAAATTAGGTTTTTCTTGAGCTTGTGGCTTGGGCTTTGGAGGAAGAAATAAGGTTTTTCTTGAGCTTGTAGAGGTCAGCTAAGCATAGATCCTTCCATTCTAAGGTAAGTTATGACCAAATGTTAACATTAAGCCATGTGTGGGGGCTTGTGGGGTTGCTAAGCTTTGGGGTGTTCCTAGGTTTCTTAGAAGCCTTGTGGTCACTTGTGGAATTTTAGCTAGAGTTTGCTAAGCTTGTTTGTGGTTAGAGAACCATGGATTTGTGCTTGTTGTGCCTTGTTAAGCTTTGATTATGAGTTCTTATGCTTGCTTGGTGATTGTGTATGTTGTGGTTTCTTGGTGATTCCATGGCTTGTTGGGAGTGTTTCTCTAGTTGCTTGGTGTGCTATTGCCTTTCTTGGTGTGTGTATTGGTCGTGGTTTAGAGGTTTGGCCTTAGGGTTGTGTCAATACTAAGTTGTGAAGTTGGGGAAATCAGACTGGCTATCGATCAGGTGTGGTCGATAGGGCGAGGTCGATAGAGGCTATCGACTAGGGCAGGTCGATAGAGCGAGGTCGATGAACCTTGTTGGACATTTTTCCTAGTGCTTATCGACCAGGTGTGGTCGATAGAGTAAGGTTGATAGGGTGTATCGACTAGGGCATGTCGATAGGTTGGTCGATAGATCCTACTGGACTTTTTTCCTAGTGTTTATCGACCAGGTGTGGTCGATAAAGCGAGGTCGATAGGGTGTATCGATCGGGTTGATCGACAGGTAAGTCGATGAGTTTCTTTAGATGGTTTTTAGGATGGCTATCGACTAGGTGTGAGTCATGGTCGATAATGGCTATCGACTAGGTGTGAGTCATGGTCGATAATGGCTATCGACTAGGTGTGGTCGATAGGGGGTATCGATAGTGTTGGTTGATAGAGTATGGTCGATTGACCCTGTTGTTTTGTGACTTGTATTTTTAGCATTTCTTGATGTTGTGAATTGCTAGGTGGTTAGTCATGAATGTGTTTGATTAGCTTTGCATGAGGTTGCATGTTTAGCTGATTGTTTGAAGGAATACGTGGTGTTATTATTTCGTGTTGGTGTGGTTGTTTGAATTGCGTGGGATTTCATATAACATGTTATTGGGAGGATCAATCTCACTCAGCGTTTGGTTTACCAAATGTAATGCGGAGCCGATGGATTAGGGAAGGGAACACTTTTTTGTTTGATATTATACATCTTTAGTTTCCGTACACCCCCACACCCCCCGGACAAACATTTATTTTTGGTATAATTAGAAACTAATATGATGTGCGTATTAGTTTCCCGTTATAGCGGGTAATAGAAGTTGTTTTGGTTTAATGGTAATATTTATTAACATTATTATTAGTTGTTTTATTTGCTACATATATTCCGTGTCAGAATCAGAATTTATGGGTTTTACTTTAGTGTACACCATAATAACTGACAGTGTGTACACGAAATATAACATGTGGGTGGTGTACACCAAAATATTCCAGACACCCATTTTTTCGGTGTACACCATAAAATCCAGTAGAATATTTAATCAATAATTACATGTATCTTCCAACAACAAAATGTCAGAATTTATGATGGAGAATTTCATCTACAAAATTTGACTCGTAACCTAAAACAACTGACCTCAAACTACATTGTGGAAAAGAACGAAATGGAAAAAGAAAGGGAGAATGGGAAAACTCCACTTACCAGAGGATACGTGTAATAACCCGTTCTAGACTAGAAATCAGTACTATAAATTTTTTTACGAATTTATCAAAGGACGGATAAGGAAGCTCGAGGAAAAAGGCAAAAGACAAGGCTAGAAGACGAAAGAGAATTGGTGATCAAGTTAAAAGACAAACTTGGTGACCAAGTTCAGTGCATAAATCGTATGGCACAAGAATGAAGAAAATTGTCAAAGAAGCTGCAAGGAGTGTTGAGTCAAGGAAGCTAACCAAGAAGCTTGTTAGACAAGGCGAATTGGAGGAGTGTTGAAGAAGCTTGTGATGATACTTGCTAACCAAGCCAAAGTATCTCGTCAAGGAAGACAAGTAATTTCATAAGCAAAAATATGAAATTCATCAAGGAAGGAAGATAGAGAATCTAGTAAAATACCTTAGAAGCTTCTTACACACAAGAAACACATGTGAAGACTGGAAAAGATGCATTGCATGACCGAAATGTGTCAAAGGCGATGGGACAAAGAAGCTTGCATGACCGTCATATACAACACCGAAACTTGGAGAGGAAGGCGAAGCTTGCATGATCACCATACCATCCATCGTACAAGAGAAGGCATTGCCGCATGGATGAGAAGTGTCACAGCGTAGCAGAAGAGATGGGGACAGAGTTCCCGCATGGATGCCACACCTTACAGGATGTCGTAGAAGAGAAGACAACCGAGTAAACTTGGAGAGCAAGACGTTAGGGCATGCAAGACAAGTGTAGTATTGCATGGAGAATCTGAAACTCCTATATAACCAAGGGCCTTGCTTCATTGTTTCACAACATTTTTCTCATTCACCTCCTCATCTCTCTAAAAATGGCTAAGGAGCTCTCATCCCTCTCTAGAAACCTCGTAAGCTCCGAAGAAGAAGCCGCCATGGAGATCATTTCCAAAACCAAACCAAGAAGAAGAAGATCAAGCTGATGATGGAGCTGTGGTGATTTTATTGAAGCAGAACGAAAAGAAGAAGGAGCCATACTGAAGCTGAATTAAAGAAGAAGATAGTGGAGCCGTGGTGATCCCAAACCGAAGCTGATCAAAGAAGAAAAAGAGAAGCCGCATTCATGATTAAACCGTGAAAGCCAAAGAAGAAGAAGTTGAGAAGATCAATTCGTAAAGATCTTTTCAAAGGAGAAGAAGGAGACGTGAAGATCAAAGCCAAAGAAGAAGAAGAAGAAGAAGAAGGAGAAAAGATTCAAGTTGTGATCTATAAGGATTAAACCTTAAAAATCAAGGTGATCCATCAAACACCAAAGATGAACCGTGAAGAGGAGAGCCGAGTTCGTGAAGTTTGAAGGTCATTATCAAGATCTTTCAAACCGAGTTAGACCAAAGAAGATTCAAGTCCTAAGAAGATCCGTAAACTGAGTTAGTGTTACGCCGAGTTCGAGAAGAAGTCTGCATGTTGAGTTAGTCTTAGTCCACAAGTCATATCTCATCCTTAAACCAAGCCGTCAGCTCGATCCATAGCAAGTGAGGCGTGATCGTGATAGTAGAGAAAGCAGCAGCACCTGATTCTCAAAAAATCCTCAAACCATCTTCGGGCATCCAGTAGGTAATTCTTTCACGAGTAGAGTAAGTACTGGGTACTTTTATTTTATTGTGTAAGTGCTGGGTATTTATTTATTTTGTGTAAGTGCTGGGTAATTTTTGTTTAGTTTAGTAAGTGTTTGGTAATTTCTTTTATTGCGTGATTTATTGCTTGTTTATTGCTTGTCGTGTCTTCCAGGAATACCTCGGAAGATTTTTGTGTGTAGTGTTAGGATAGTTGCAGGGGTAGTTTAGGTTTAGGTGACCGGTGGATAATTAATTCTAGGTGAGTTGATTATTCATGTCAGTTTTAGAGGGGTAGTTTTAGGGGGGGTTTGGTTTTAGGTGTTTAGGTGACCGGTGGATAATTAATTCTAGGTGAGGTAATTATTCATGTCGGTTTTAGAGAGTCTAGAATTTAGGTTTGGGTAGATTAGGATTAGGGGGTCGGGTATGGATCCTCTTGTGATCTTCGGATTTCTTGAGAGGTGGATGAAGCATGCCGAAGATACGGAGGCATAACCATGTGGGGGTTATCATGTATAGCTGCCGGGTTTGCAACCCCTTGGAACCGGAGTGTGTCCTTGTGGAAGTACATTCGCCGAGGTGCGGAGGAGCAACCAGTGAGTTGTCACGTATTTATGCCGACACCGACTGTAGTGCCTAGGTCGACTTGTGAGTCTCTGGCTGAAAGGTGGTCGAGGAGATGGTGTTAGACGTGTACCATTTTCTTTGTGATCTTGGATGACGTAGTGGAGTGTGGAGTTTAGGTTTAGGTTAGATAGAGTCTTAGTGTAGAGTAGAGTTTGAGGTGTTGAGGTTGAGTAGAGAGTTGAGGTTGTGTTGAGGTTTGAGGTTGAGTAGTGTCACTTGGGATTAAGCCTGAGTGATACTTTTGTGTGTTGATTATCGTGTCTCTCGAGAATAGCTCGGGAGATTCTTGTGTGTAGATTGTTTGAGTCGTGTTTCTTGAGATTTAGCTCAGGAGATACTTTTGTGTGTTGATTGTCATGTCTCTCGAGAATAGCTCGGGAGATTCTTTTGTGTAGATTGTTTGAGTTGTGTCTCTTGGGATTTAGCTCAGAAGATACTTGTGTGTGTTTGATTGTCGTGTCTCTCGAGAATAGCTCGGGAGATTCTTGCGTGTAGATTATGTGTTTACTTTTAGCTTCCGCTTGTGTGCTTTGATTGTTTGTTTGATTATTGAATGACTAATGTTCGTTTTGCAGGTTTAGTTTATTATATGATTATTTGTTTGCTTATGTGTCCTGCCTTACGAGTTTCATTAGGATTCTCATAACCGTTTGTTCGTTTTACGGGATTAGTTAGTTAAGGGTTGGAACATTAGAAACTGGATTTGTTTTCGCTGCATTTGCAAAGAGTTATTGTTTTATTTGAAAGTAGTATTTTGAAAATAGGATCCGAGCTATATCCGTATTTTCTATTAGTTTGAAGTATTATACTAAGTAATAAAGCGAAGGGATTTATTTTTCTTTAAAAAGCGTTCAAGCAGGGCTCGAGTTAATTGGTATTGTCAAGACCGTCACAGCAGGCGACTACGGGTGGATGGTTGCAAAGCCAAAACTCGTGGTCCAACGGTAAGGGATAATCGAGGAAAAGTATGTAACCGATCCTTGGTCGTTCCCATAGCCATCTTCTCAGAACGCTCCGTAGCTTATCCGGCTATAGAGCGGTCCAAGGGCGCTACAATAAGAGTCAAGAAGATGTAGTTTTTACTTTCGTGTACACCATAATAACTGACGTTGTGTAGACCAAAAAGAACCTATGTGGGTGTGTACACCAAAATATCATGTACTGCACACCCATTATACTGGTGTACACCATAAAATCCCCGTACATCATAAAATCATGTTCACCCATAGAATATTTAATTAATATTTAAATGTAACTTTCCAACAACAAAATGTTAGAATTTATGATGGAAAACTTCTCTATCTACAAAAATTGCTAAGGCGATGACTTCAGCAATGAAGGACGGCGGTGGAGGATCTTTTGGCGGCCTGGAGGTGGCGATGTGGAGCTGGAATCACTTGGACGTCTCTCTTTAGGGTTTTGGTGGAGGCACATGAAGTCACATCGAAAATATTAGGGTAATTGAGTATTTATAGGTCTTGGGGTGTAGAAAGTCGGTTTTAGGGTTTTAGAGGCTAAACTAGGTGTTTTAGCAGGTGGGAAGCAGGTGAGTGGACCTCGGTCATGGGAATAGTGACCGAGGTGGTGAAGAAGGCTGGCCCCGGTCACGGGTCTTGTGACCGGACTCACCAAGAGACATGACCTCGGTCACACTCCTTGTGACCGAGGTTGATAGGGCTTCACTCTGCGGGTCATATCTTCCAAACGGCTGAACGGATTGTTTTTATTCTTATCTCAGGTGAATCTTGACTCTTCTACTTTCTAGGAATATAAAGATTTCTGAATTTTCTCTACGGGAAGGTGTTCAACGAATGTCTAACTTCTGATGCTCTGAAACTTCCTTAAAACGGATTTTGCCCTTTTTTGGTCAATTTTCCCTTAAAACCTACAAAATTTTTTTGACATTAGAAATATTCAATAATAGCCTATTTAGCCTTGAAATCATGCCAATATCTTTATAAAAACATATGAAAACAATAGTAAAAATTGGTAAAAATACAATGTTATCATCCCCCCAGACTTAGACTTTGCTTGTCCTCAATCAAACAAGAACGTAAAGTCATGGAAAAGAGATTTTAGAAATCATGGGAACTCACTTATCTCTTTGAAGTCTCATCTTCGCACTCCTCCTCACTGTGGCATTAGAACTTACTTTAGTACTTGCCCATAGGAGGTATCAAAACCTTTACTTTAAGTCTACGATCCAAAGGACTTTCGGTATCCCCATTATCATCTCTTTTCATTGATTAAAATAAAAATAAAAGAACAATGGTCTTACCAAAGGAAAATTGATCCAAGGATGTCAACTTTTTTCTTAACCAAGACTTTCTTCGTATGCTTTCCTCTCCCTCTTCTCACTTCCAAGTCAGCCGTCTTTTCCCTACTTTTCTAGGGTTTATTGTATTTTTTGTGGCAGCATCTTGCTTGTTTGACCAATCTCCATGAGGTCACAAAAGATGCACAGTTCTATGCACAAAATCCCTCGGTTCACTTTGACTATGTAGTTTACCTTGGCAATAAGTTTCTGTGAGGCTCCAAAAGATGCATGGGTTTACACACAAAATCCCTCGGTCACATCCACTTGCCACTTTTGCTTTGCTTTATTCGCATTTTTGCTTTGTCGAGTTACGAAGGGAAAGTTGAGGAGAAGCATATTGGTGAAGAAATGCAATGTCTTATACGGCTTTGAATAGGTCTTGTCTGATGAATACCAAACACCCTGAATAAGAAATTAAAAGTCAGGTTAGGTTTCGATAAGATTTAGAGACAATATTGGTTTAACCTATTTTCCAATATGAAGAAACTTTTAGGAATGTTGAGTCAACCCATAGTCTTTCCAAACTTCGGTTCTACGGCCAAGCTTTGAATAATAAGAGTGTTAATCCAATTCAGATAATCCATCAAAATAAGTTTAGAATTCCCTAACTATTTTGACTCAATAAAACGAAAAGAAAAAATTTGACTCGATGAAAATGGCATAAAATTAGCAAAATTATCGAAGTAAAAAGTGGCAAAAGGCCTGAAGTCAACAAAATAGAAAGTAGCATTAGTAAATGATGGAACATCCTTCCCCCCAGACTTAAATCACACCGTCCTCGGTGGAAAAAATAAGAAAGAGACGAGGATAAATTTATGGAGAAGATAATACAGGTCAAGCAAGTTACCTGAAATTATCGAAGCAGCATGAACACATGTAGTGGTTCATCGGAGAAGCTACAGAGAAAAGACACCAAATTTTAAGAATTTCATAAATTTGCAATCTCATCAAAGGACAAGCTCAACTCAAAGACAACAAAGAGATTAAGAGGAGTTTGAGAATGAAAGATCAGATACTTGATATGTGTTTTGGACTCTGAAATCTCTGAGTTTTATTCAATGCAAGACACTGCTTATATAGCCTTTACAACTGACACATCATAAACTTGAGGCACAAAAACAGAGTAACAAACTTGACTCAAACTTGACCATAATACTCGGTCCTCTTATTGACTGCAACTACCTGAGAAGACTCTTTCAAACTTTATAGGCTTCAAACGGCTCTTTTATTCATTTGCTCTAACAAACCCTCCCTAAACTAAGCTTGGTTGACAAGGCTTTGCTTATCGGTTGCAGAGAAAATTCTGAGTTTTTTCCTTAAGCTTTCAAAGACTTCCCGCTTCAAAGGTTTTGTGAAAATGTCAGCAACTTATTCCCGTGATCCTTAGTGTTCAAGCCGTATTTCTCCTTTTTTGAGTAAATCTCTTAAGAAATGAAACCGGATACCAATATGCTTGCACCTCCCATGAAACACAGGATTCTTATAGAGGTTGATTGTTGAAGTGTTGTCACACATGATTACAGTACTTTCTTCTACATCATATCCCAATTCTTCCAAAATCCTCTTAAACCAAATGGCTTGACAATCACAAGCTGATGCCGCCACATACTCTGCTTCTATGGTGGAGAGTGTTCCGATAGGTTGTTTCTTAGATAACCACGCAACTGCTGCATTATCCATTAGAAAACATAACCAGATGTGCTTTTTCTGCTATCAATATCTCCGGTAAAGTCACTGTCAATATAGACCAGTACTTCTCCAACTCCTCATTTCTTATACCAAATGCCGAAGTCCATAGTACCACCAAAGTAACTTAGAACTCTTTTAGCAGCTTGTAAGTGCATATATGTGGGTTTAGACATGAATCGGCTTAGGAAACTTACAGCAAACTGCAGGTCTGGTCTTGTCGTCGTAATGTACATGAGACTTCCTATCATCTGCTTGTAGAGAGTCTCATCTACACATTCTCCTTCGCCATTCATGTCAAGCTTACTTTCAGGTACCATAGGATTGTAAACTGCATTACACTCCTCAATACCAAATCATTTCAGAACTTCAAGTGCATACTTTTCTTGTGATATATGAATTCCATGTGCTGTTTGCAATACCGCAATTCCCAGAAAATATCTCATTTTGCCAAGATCAGTCATATCAAACTTCCTTTGCATTGACTTCTTCAATTTTCTCATCATTGACACATCATCTCCCATGTAGATCAGATCATCTACGTATACTATGACAAATAAAAGATTACCGAGATTGGTGGTCTTGATGAACAGAGTTTCTTCATTTTAAGACTTCACAAAATTTTTCTTGATGAAATACTCTTCAATCCTGCTGAACCAAGCCCTTGGGGCTTGCTTTAATACATATAAAGCCTTGTGAAGTTTGTATACCTTGTGTACCTCTCCTCTGATCACATATCTTTCCGGTTGCTGAATGTATACGTCTTCCATAAAAACTCCATGAAGAAAAGCCAACTTAACATCCAGTTAGTGGATATCCCAAGCTTTCTTTGCTGTTGTAGATAGGATTATTCTAATAGTATCCATTCAAGCAACATGCACATATACTTTGGTATAATCAATTTCATGCTCCTGAGAATAGCCCTTAGCTACCAAAAGTGCCTTGTATTTGTTTACCTCTCCATGCTCATTTAATCTGGTTTTGTAAATTCACTTCACTCCAATGCACTTTATTTCTTTTGGTAGCTTTTTCAATTCCCAGGTTTGATTCCTTAATTGAGTTTATTTCCTCATTTATAGCTTCTCTCCATTTTTAGACTTTTCTCTGCCTCTTCAAACATTGATGGATCAGATGATGAGTTAATTTCTACCATACTAACTTCTTCTTCTTCATCATCGATTTCATCTCCACGGACATAATCATTTAGATACGGTGGGGGCCTCGTTACTCGTCTCTCACTAACTATGATTGGCTATTGTGCTTCTTCTGCAACTTCTTCTTCAATTTATGCAGGCTGTTCTACTTCAATATCAGAATCTCTCTCGACACCATTTTCATCTTCACTTTCTTCCTATATCATGTCATCATCATCCCAGGTCAGCTCAGAGTCTATGTGGTGTTGATCTTCTTCCCAATTTTATCCGTTTGTCTCCTCAAACACCAGATCTTTGCTTACTATCACTTTTTGGTCTTTGGATTGTATAATCTGTAACCTTTCGACTCTTCTGAAAAACCAAATAAGATGCAGATGGTGCTTTTGTCATCAAGTTTACCTTGTTTTTCATCTGAGATGTGTACATGTGCAAGACTTCCCCACACTCTAAAGTGCTCCACGCTCGGTTTAACCCCACTCTAAGCTTCTTATGATGTGACATCTTTGACCGCAAGAGTAGGACTTCTGTTTAGAATGTAGAATGTCTAGTTCACTGCCTCAACCCAAAAAACATTTAGAACTTTTCTTGTCGAGAGCATTGATCCGATCATATTCATGACTGTGTGATTTTTCCTCTCTGTAATACCGTTATGTTGAGGTGTGTAAGCAGTCATTAGCTGTCTGCGGATTCCTTGATCCTTACAAAATCCGAAAATTCTAGCAAAGTATACTCCCCTCCACGATCAGTTCTTAGGCATTTGATGCTCTTCCCTGTTTTATTTTCTACCTTCTTCTTAAATATCTTGAAGTGATTGAAAGCTTCTGACTTTTCTTTCAAAAAATACACCCATGCCTTTCTACTGTAGTCATTTATGAAGCATAATGTGTACCTCTTTCCACTGGTAGAGGTAGGACTGATAGGTTCACAAATATCAGAGTGTATCAACTCAAGTACCTCATTAGCTCTCCAGGTGATTTTCTTGGGAATGAGTTTTCTCGGCTGCTTCCCTACCATACAATCTGTGCAAGTGAAGTTCTGAGTGTCAAAGTTGGGAAGACCATGTACCATCTCCTTGCTTTGTAGAGTTTTCATGCCACGATGACCAAGTTGCCCATAACGCTCGTGCGATAGCTTTGGAATGTCTTCTGAGACTGTTTTCAGGCACCGTTGTTGTCTTGGTCTATCTTCTTCATTTGTTTGATCAACCAGCATAAACATTTTGTTTGAACTCATCTTGCTTTCAGCTATTAGGCCTTTTTCATCATGATAAATCTTGCAAGCTCCCTTTTGTATGATGATTGTCAGCTCCTTTTTTGGAGTTGCTCAATGCTCAACAAATTGTTTTTGAGTTCAAGTATGTAGTAGACGTCACTTATGGTGTATGCCGCATCATTTAGAATTAGCCTCACATTCCCTTTGCCAACAACTTCCATCCTCTTGCTATTTCCCAGTTTGACTGAGTGGTTAAAACTACCATTCATTGTGGAGAAAAATTCTTGATCTCCACTCATATGGTTCGAGCAACCTGAGTCTAGAAACCATACCCTCTTTCTTAGATTATCTTGTTCTCCAGAGCACGCCATTTTCAATAGTTATGCCGTGCCTTCCACAGTGGCGTCATGTTTTGTGTCTTGCACAACGGCTTCATGTTCTGCACCATTCTATTCATCTTCAAAGTAAACCATCAGCAACATCTCTTCCTTTTCTTCGAAATCAGCGTAATTTGCTACTTCTTCCCACTTTGGACATTCATTTTTGAAATGTCCTAGCTTGTGGCACTTGTAGCATTTCATCGTGATCTTGTCTAGGAACGCTCTGCCTCGACCGCGTACTCTGCCCTTTCCATTAAAATCTCTTCCTCTGGCTCCCATTCCTCTTCCGTAGGTTACCTTTAGTGCTTGATCATCTCCTTTTTCTGGTTTTCTGAATTTTTGTTCATGGACTGCAAGGGAGCTCTGCAGTTCATGAAGTGAGATACTCTCAATGTCCTTAGACTCTTCTATGGACACCACCATGTACATGAACTTCTCACTGAGAGTTCTCAAAATCTTCTCCACCACTTTCGAGTCATTCATGACTTCTCCATTACTTCTCATTTGATTTGTGATGGCTAACACACGCGTGAAGTACTCCTCCACATTCTCAGAATCTTTCATCTCCAGCAGCTCGAAATCTCGTCTCAGCTTCTGTAATAACCACCACACTTTTTCACTCGATCATTGCCTCCAAACTTCCTTTTCATCGAGTCCCATATGACCTTAGATGATTTCCTGTCCAAGATCTGTTCAAACGTCACCCTATCAATGGATTGATAAAGGGAATGTTTCACCTTATGGGCATTCGTCTTAGCATTGTCAAGTTGTTGCCTCTTATCAATCTCTTTTGTCTAAGTTCTAGCAAAACAATTATAGTTTCCGCAAGTTTAAATACTCAACAAACTAGATCCAATCTCAACCTCCGTGACACCACCATCAATTTTTCTCTGTTTTGTAAAAGAACTTAAGTTAAAACAAAAAAAAAGTGGTTGTATTACATCAGCCTGGTTCTTATCTCTGTCGCTCGCGACACCATCTAGCAATCATAACTACACTGGTTTATCTTTTTTCTATTACTCCAGCGACATCTTTTAACAATTCTTTTTTTATCATGTTTTCTATCACTGATGTTGCTACTTTTTTAAAGACTAGTTTAAGCCACAGCAACATCACTTTTACTCATCACTGTCAAAGGAATTGGTCGCTGGATTAAAAATTATCGTGTTAATTTTTCAGTAGCTGAAAAGAACATGCCAACGTGATCTATTGTGTAGCCTCAAAGCGTCCCTAATGATATCATAATCTGTATCTTTTTTTTTTTTTTTTTTTTTGTCGGCTATCTATTGTTTTAATATGAAAAAAAAAGAACAAATACATTAGAAAATAAAGACAAGATACGCTTCCTGTCGTCTACTTGGCATCCTCGTCCAATAAATAGGGTTGGAATTAAAACACAATTTATAACCTTTTTTCTTTTCTCACACATCTTCTCTCGATTCTCGAGAAAAATTGTGAAAATTTGACTTCCATGCACTTGTCGTCTAAATTCTGATCTTGTTTAGATCGTGGAAGCTTAAACATTTCTTCTTTGAATTTGTCTTCTTCTTCTTCCTCCTCATTTTGCTTTGGTTCTCCATCCTCATTGAAGTCGCTCTAAAATTTCCGAATACACAAATGGCGGAGCTCAGATTATGTCTGAGATCTGTAATCATGGTTTTTATCAATTTCGCTTTAGCATTTGCTTTCGTTTCCGCTGAAAGAAGTTTCTTCAAAGAAAAATTCGATTCAGAAACGCGGGAAAATGAATCAAGTTTCTTCCTTAAAGCCATTAATTTTCTCTGGGAATCTGATCAAAATGGTTATCATCATGTTTGGCCTGTAAGTATTTTCTTCTTCTACCCTATTTATTTCTTTAATTTGAAAATCTCATGTTAATGTGAATTTTCGTATTGTTATATAATCAGGAATTTGAGTTTAATTGGCAAATCGTTTTGGGAACACTAATTGGATTCTTTGGAGCTGCGTTTGGTAGTGTTGGAGGTGTTGGTGGTGGTGGAATTTTTGTACCTATGTTAAGTTTAATTATTGGGTTTGATCCTAAATCAGCTACAGCTATTTCAAAATGTAAGCTTTTTTTTTTTTAATTTACATTATTTTTGTTATTGATTATATGAAGATTTTGATGTTTTTGTTTTTAGGTATGATTATGGGTGCTTCTGTATCAACTGTGTATTACAATCTTAGATTGAGACATCCTACACTTGATATGCCTATCATTGACTATGATCTGGCTTTGCTTATCCAGCCTATGTTAATGCTTGGGATTAGTATTGGTGTTGCTTTTAATGTTATTTTTCCAGATTGGTTGGTTACAGTTCTACTCATCATCCTCTTCCTAGGTAAATAAGTTTTGGATACGTCAGTTTTCGTTATCCGCGGTTAAGACTTAGAATCAACCATTTTTGTTAATATTATTATGTATGTAGGTACATCAACAAAGGCGTTTTTGAAAGGTTCTGAGACTTGGAGTAAAGAAACTAAAAAGGTACATTGTTGCTAACTTAATGCTAGACCATTGTTTTTATGATCTTCTTTCTCCAATAAACATTTAGTTGAAGGGGTTGTTGTATCATTTAATGGTAGACAGTACCAATCTTTATGTATAATCCATCAAATTTTTACTTTTCTTCTTTGCTACAGGAAGCTGCTAAGCGTTTAGAGTCAAATGGTGAGTGTTTAAAGGACCACCACCATGTTACAATCTCTGTTTTGCTTTTATTGTGAAAAAACATTGCTCACATTATCAAGTTTTTCATCAGGTGTATCTGGTACAGAAGTGGAATATGTGCCTCTTCCAGCAGCCCCGAGCACGAACCCTGTAAACAACAAGAAAGAAGAAGTAAATGTCATTCCTCTTTACATTATTTCTAGTTCTTTGTTTGTAAGTTATGTTACAATTAACCATGCTTATGTACTGCAGGTAAGTATTCTTGAAAATGTGTATTGGAAGGAACTTGGGCTTCTTGTTTTCGTCTGGGCTGTATTCCTGGCTCTGCAGATAATCAAGGTTAATTATTTTGCTTTATCAACCCATACTCATACATATGTAATAATTCAGTATACCAAAATTTATTGATATTTTTTATGTTTTACTATGGAAACAGCAAAATCTGGCTACTTGTTCAACCGCATATTGGGTCATAAACTTGCTACAGGTAATAGAGACAAATACATTTTCTTTTTTTTTGCAGAGTTATTCTACTTATAAAGTATAGATGTTTATGCAATCCTATCGACATGCAGATTCCGGTTGCAGTTGGTGTATCAGCTTATGAGGCAGTAGCTTTGTACCAGGGAAGAAGAATCATTGCATCTAAAGGACAAGGAGGCTCAAATTTCACTGTTGGACAGCTTCTTCTTTATTGTACATTTGGCATATTAGCAGGCGTAGTCGGTGGTTTACTTGGTTTAGGAGGAGGTTTCATCATGGGTCCATTGTTCTTAGAGCTTGGTGTACCACCACAGGTGTGAATCTATTTATCCTTTTACATACAA
>CM051374.1:10613224-10713224 GCA_028015245.1 Cardamine occulta
CCCCAAGGACTTTATCTATATGAAGAAACACAAGAAGAAAAATGAGAAAGAGAAGCATGGAAGAGACTTGAGAAGATATCATATCTTTATTCCCTTTTAGTTTACTTATCAGTGTGACTCGTGTTTATGCATTTATATAGAAATTAGTGAAGAGATAAGAGAGAATGTTGAAGTTGTCAACGAATTTGTAGTCTACTAAGGGTCTGTGAAGCCGTGTTTTAGTTGAATGAGTCAAGTGGATTGTATTACGCGTGAATAATCTTGTTTTGTTTTTATTTTCCGTGAGTTAGTTTAAACGTAAAATACTAAACTGATTTAATGGTTTAAACGACTATGAGTTTTACGTGTTTAGCATTGTCTGATAGTCCCAGTGCTTTTAGAAAGAGATTAAACTCTGTGACGACCTTGATGTCTTTATATACACAGAGGAAAACAGTTGATAGATCCTACAAATATTGAAACTGATGAAAATGAGAAAGTGGAGTTATAGAGATCGAGCTCCTATAACTAAGTGCTCTCCGTTGCATCATAAACGTCAAAATATGTAAACACATAACATTAATAGCACAATCTGATAGCTTCATTCTTCGGTTGTTATTTTGTTGTCTTAATGTATTTATTTTCGGAACTCAGCATACAAATAAATTAGGTTTTGTGTTGGTAACGGAAGCTTTTAGACGAACAGATAACTTTGGGCAATTGAGATTGCCTCTTTTTTGGCTTTTCATTAACTTAAATAGACGATACAGAAAGGAAATGGAGACTAGCTCCTACATTGCAGGAAAAATGGGAAATGTGGAGAGATGATTCCTATACAATATCATAACTTCAAACCTTTTTTATGTGATCAAATGCGTGTTTTGACTTAGTCCCCACAGTCTAGCTAGGTTTTATTTCACTTGATCCTCGTTTGGTGATTGCTAAATACTACTTGACTTGGCCAATAACATTGATAATTAAGATCATCCATTTCTTATTTAGGTGAGTGAGGTTTGTCATCAATGGAGTTTCTGCTGTGACTACTCGGTCACAATGTTTCAGTAATGGTGTATATACATATCTATACATTTATTCCATCCTTTAGTGAGTGTAGTAAATCTTTCCTTGATGATTTTTTTTTTGTGGCAGCAAAATATAATCGCAGGAGCTGGATCAGCGGTGTTGTTTTATTATGTATACAAGGAGCTCCCAGAAAATCCTGTCTTAGCATCCTCCATTGGCATTGGTAAGAGAATATAAGATAATCTCTCTATTTGGCCTCTGGACCGGTCCATGTAACTCTAGGCTGTAATTCTTGTACATAACTGATGAGGATTTTGGTTGTGAACTTGTGATTATGAAGTTGGGTCAGTGGCACTGACAGGGATGATGGATCGCGTTACCTGAGAACGAGGGTAGTTACTTGCATGGCCTTATTATAATTCGATCAAGTTGAAGCCTCACCGATCCACATGAAAAGTAGGGGTGTCACTATGTGAATATTGAGAATAAGGTGATCTTGTATTACAGTAGAGATTCAGATTTATACACAGAGCATCTACATAAGAAGAGAAAGAGAATATATGCGTAATGAATAAGAATCAATGGTAGGAGTGAATCGTGTAATTCACAATCTTCTTCCTTGACATACGGGTGTTTCCTAATACCCTCCCTCAAGATGGAGTTAGGTGAGTGACTCCAATCTTGGCTGTTAGCTCAGTGAATCGAGGACGAGGAAGTGGTTTTGTAAGTGTATCCGCAAGTTGATCTTTAGTGGATACATAAGTTACGCGCAATGCACCCGATTGTATCATTCCGTGCACAAAATGATAATCAAGGGCAATGTGCTTCATACGGGAGTGAAAACGGGGTTTGCACATAGGTAAGTCGCCCCTATGTTATCACAGTAAATGACCGGAGCAAGTGGTAAGGAGATACCAAGTTCTGTGAGTAAGGAGCAGACCCAAGTAAGTTCGGACGCGGCATTGGCAACAGCTCGGTACTCCGCTTTAGTTGAGGAACGCGCGACCCCATTTTGTTTCTTAGATGACCATGAGATTGGGCTGCCACCAAGATATAGAACGTATCTATTTGTTGATACGTAGTCATCACTATCTCCACCCCAATCAGCATCTGAGAATCCATGTAATGTGAGTGGAGTGTTGGGGCATAGAAGAATACCGTGTGATATCGTTCCAGCAAGGTATCTTAGGACACGTTTTACGGCTTGCCAATGAGCATCAGTTGGGCGATGCATGAACTGCGAAAGGCGATTGACGGGGAATGAGATGTCTGGATGCGTAAAGGAGAGGTATTGAAGGCTTCCAAGAACAATGCGATATTCTTTTGCATCAGCTAAGGCGGTTCCAGAGTTGACAGTCAGCTTCGGCGTTGGTGACATCGGTGTAGATACCGGCTTCGCATCAAGCATATTAGTCTTGTGCAGAAGATCGGTGATGTATTTCTTCTGCATCAAGTGAAGGCCACGAGAGGTTCTTGTTGCTTCAGTACCCAGAAAATAGCTTATCTCCCCTTGATCCTTTAGAGAGAACCTTGCGGCAAGAGAGGAGATAAACTTGGTGACAAGATCAGGATTACCGGTAATTAGGATGTCATCAACATACACTAGCACATAGACAAAAGCACGATCACACTTATAGATGAATAGCGACGTATCCGCAAGCGAGTTTGTAAACCCTGCAGAGAGAAGATAGGTCCGAAACTCATTATACCACGCCCTCGGAGCTTGTTTGAGACCGTAGAGTGACTTCCTTAAGCAACATACATGATGTGGATGATCATGATCAACAAATCCTTGTGGTTGAGAGACATAAACTTCTTCTTGTAATGTGCCTCGAAGGAAATCATTATTTATGTCTAGTTGTCGAATACTCCAAGAACGATTGACCGCGACTTCAAGAACCAAGCGTATAGTGGTCGATTTAATGACGGGACTGAAGGTTTCCGCATAATCGATGCCATATTTTTGATTGAACCCTCGTGCTACCAGCCTCGCTTTATACTTGTCAATTGAACCATCGGATTTATATTTAATTGTGAAAATCCACTTACAACTTATGATGTTTTGTGTCGTGGTCTGTGGAACTAAATCCCAAGAGTTGTTACGAAGCTGCGCATTGATCTCCTCTGACATGGCATGTCTCCAATTTGGATCTTTTAACGCTTGAGCAACGGTCGTTGGAATTGCCTGAGATCGAGCCGTGGTCGAGGCATGGAGGTTGAGCTTGGTCGTGCATTTGACAATGTTATTTTTGGAGTGGATTTGCATTGGGTGATGATTTTCTGGTGGAGGTGGTGGCGGTGTTGGTATTTGATCTTTAGAGGATGACTCTGTTTCTGGGTTTGGTGGGGGTTCGGTGTTTGACGAGGAAGACGATGTTTGTGAAGAGTTTTTGTTTCGTGGATTTGGGGGTTCGTTTGGTGAATTTTGGCGAAGTGGGCTTGGGCAGGGAGTGTTTGGTCCATAAGAGTTATTTGAACTATTTGGGCCTGGAGAAAGATTTGGGCCTGGAGAAAGAGGTGGATTTGGGCCTGTATTTTGGTGGCTGGAGGAGGCATCAGCGTTGGTATCTGCTGAAGAACGAAGAGAAGTAAGAGGAGACGTACTGATGTGATTATGCCAAGCACCATGAAGGAGCTTCGAGCCGAGGAGCATTGTGAGGAAGCTAAGAAGAAATGGATTAGCTCAACAACAACGTTTGATCCAGGAATATTAAGAGGATCACTTCAACAATTCAAGACATCTTTGCAACATCTTCTCAACACTATCCAAGGCAGTTTAGTGTGTGCTAATCCAACCACCCTGGTTGTGATCCAAGCCACCTAGACTTTTATCAAGAGAGGTACTCGGACTTATACTCTTTTTCCCTTGTTGGGTTTTTCCCAATGGGTTTACCAACAAGGTTTTTAATGAGGTAAGGCCTAGTTACTCTACCCCAGCCTCTTGATAAAACCAGGCCCAAACTCTATCTTTTAATTCTATGTTTTATTCAAACTTTGTATTTATTTTTGTTGTGTTCCGAGGAGTGGTGTTTCGAGGCATGTCTTGATGACCACCTCCTCGTCTTCTCCTTCTCCCCCCTTTATATTCTGATCTAAACTCTATATTCTAATTATCAAACATTTTATTCTCAAATTCTCTCTTGTTTGATCGCCTTGTTCTCTGGTGTAAAGGATCATCATCCACACCTTGACAAGTTTGAAATCATTGGATCGCTTCATAATCCTTTGACGTTTCACATCAATCCACCCCTTGTTCTTGCCGAGTTTGGTTTTCACCCACTCGTGGAGCAAGCCCTGAGTGTTCAAAGCCTACTCATCACCTTTGAAATATCACTCATTCAATCCGATTCATCACCCTCACTCCATTTCATCACTTTCGCACTCATATCCGATCACCCTACTCATCACAACCCTTGGAGAACATTCAGGGACGTTGATCCTCACCAGGATCACATCACATACCTTGATTTTATGATGGTGGAGAGGTAGTTGCCGGTTATGGGTGAGGATCTCGACACGAGGACGATGAGAGAGGTGCTGGTACGAGTGGCGTGTTGATCACAGTAGTGGTGGCTGGGAATATATGGTTTGGTGGTTCTGTAGTTTGTGGTGTTTTCTAGGCAAAAGGGAAGCTTGTCTCCACGAATTGAACGTGGCGTGATGTATATATACGCCCGGACTGTGGCTCTAAGCATAAATACACACTTTGCGTTAGAGAGTAGCCAAGAAAAACGCATAGAGATGATCGGTTGTCTAGCTTGTGTGTTGCGTACGGTCTCAACCAAGGAAAACAGAGACAATCAAATACCCGAAGCTTCAAATAATTTGGTGGTCGGTCGAAAAGCCTTGAATACGGTGAGACACCCTCAACAACTGGAGTCGGCATGCGGTTTATGAGATACACAGCCACGGAAAAAGCATAGGTCCAATAATCATTTGGGATGGAAGCTTTGCCAAGTAATGTGAGTCCCGTCTCAACGATGTGTCGATGTTTCCTCTCGGAAATACCATTATGTTCCGGCGTGTGTGGTGGTGTAGTGAAATGTGAGATGCCACTGGCCACCAAGAATGAGTGTAGTGCAACAAAGTCTCCTCCATTATCGGAATATAAGGTTCCGATTTTTCTCTTAAATCGGTTTTCCACTAATGCTGTGAATGCAATAAAGGTGGCGCGGACTTGGGACTTTTGTTTCAACGGGTAGAACCAAGTATATCTCGTATAATGATCAACAATAATGAGATAATAATTGTAACCATCGATAGAAAATAATGGAGAAGTCCATACATCACTATAAAGATATTCAAGGGGGTGGTAAGAGGTAATACTCTTTGAGTGAAAAGGAAGTTTGTGACTTTTATTGTTAAGACAATTGGACCAAAAATACTGTTTATTCAAAGAACTAGAAATTGGCAAAGAAAATTGAGAAACAATTTTGTTTAAAATTTGTAAGGAAGGATGGCCAATGCGAGAGTGCCACGAGTGGAGGTCTGTTTTTGGTGTGGGTGAAGCGAAAAATGAGGTGGTGATGGTAGATGAAACAGGCCACTCGTATAGTTCGTTCTTAGTTCTCCCTTGAAGTAACTGGGCCCCCGTGTTGAGATCCTTCACCTGAAAGTGTGCATGAAAGAATTTGACCGACGCTTGATTAGTATTACACATCCGATAAACCGAAATTAAAATTTTATGTATATTTGGTACACATAAAACATCTGTAAGAGCAAGAGATCGAGATGGAGTAGAGAGTAAAGTAGAACCGGTGTGTGAGATTTGAAACCCACTTCCATCTGCGATTGTTACTTCTTCGCCACCAGAATATGGTTGGTGAAGCGATAGGTTGCTCAGGTCGGATGTAAGGTGATGCGTGGCACCGCTGTCGAGAATCCAATTGGGGGCATTATACGTTGGTGCCATCACGATATTCGCACGCGGCTGCCAGGGTGCAGCGTAAGTGTGAGTGGGTGGCGCTGGAGCTGAGGCAGAGGAAGCACCATAGAGTTGTAGTTGAGAACACTGACGTGCACTATGACCATGAATCCCACAGATTTGACATTTCCCGTTGTATAGCCGTGGTGGTCGGTAGTCTTGACGAGGTGTGAAGCTTTGGTGTTGTTGCCCGGTCTGATTGGAATGGTTAGTGTGGCGGTTGTTATTGCGATTATTATTGTTGTTGCCGCGATAGCTTGCCGCGTTGGCTGTCACTGGTGAGGCTGAAGAAGCTGCGACCATTGTGAGTAACTTAGCTTCGTTATTGAGTAACTTCTCATAGAACTCGGTGAGACTTGGTGGTGTATCTGTGCCTTCCATTTGATCAACAACGGGTTTGCACTCATCGGTAAGGCCATCAATGATCAGATCAAGCTGATCCTCATGCTCGATTATCTTTCCAAGAAGAGCAAGTTGATCAAAACGCGTTGTAAGGCCATGTATGTATTCATCAACAGATTTGGTGCCTTTGGTCCATTGCTTGAGTTGAAGCTTCAACTGCTTGATATGGCCGCGGCTCGGTTTCGCATTCGTGGCATTGAGTTTCGCCCAGACCTTGGCTGCCGTTGTGGCACGTGAGACAGTCGGTTGGACAGTGAGGGAGATCACGCCGAGGAGAGAGCTGTAAATAAGCTTATCTTGTCTCTTCCAGACTGTGAAAGCAGGATTGACAGAGATGACTCCGTTGGTTGTGAGAGTCGGCGGTGGAACTTCAACGGACCCATTGAGGTATCCGGCGAGTTTGTAGCCATCGAGGAATGAGTAGACCTGGCGGTTCCACATCATAAAGGTTGTAGGAGTGAGTTTAGGAACGTTTGTCATATTGACATTCATGAGAGTAGGTGTGGCGGTGACCACAATTGGTTTTTTGGATTCCATTACTGAAACGACGAAGCACAGAAAAAGAAGAAGATCAACGTCGGATGAGAGGAAGAAGAAATGTTTTTTTTTTTTCTAGGAGTAAAGGTATCGCAGCTCTGATACCATGTGAATATTGAGAATAAGGTGATCTGGTATTACAGTAGAGATACAGATTTATACACAGAGCATCTACATAAGAAGAGAAAGAGAATATATGCGTAATCAATAAGAATCAATGATAGGAGTGAATCGTGTAATTCATAATCTTCTCCCTTGACATACGGGTGTTTCCTAATACACTACACCACCTTAAATTATATAAATCAGTTTTGCAGGCTAGATTTCATTAGATAATTTGGCTAAAATGGTTAAAGATTCAAAATTGACACCTCAAACCTGAGTTCAGATCCTTCAATTGCCTCAAAATATTTGATTTGGACCTTTTTCCATCGTTGTTAAAACTTTTTGGGTGTTCAGAAATTGTTGTACTAATTGTTTTGTGATAGATGTTTATTTACCAAGTCTTCCTCATCTAAAACTTCCAAAGGGTTAATAATTTTTCAATCGGAATTAAGAAAGGGAAAATCTCATAAAAAACCTTCAATGTTTAACAGCAACCACTTCCACTTTATACCTTCAAAGTTTAACAGCCATGTTCTTTAAACAGTCACCAAGGACTGTTTTTTAAAGGACTCAGCGATATAGAGAATGTAATTGTGATTGATGATTTATTATGTGAAGAGATACAACATATATATATATATATATGCATACACGAGAGAATATTTAAAATTATCTATACATATCTTCTAATCTTGGAGAGGAGGCAAGAGGCTTGGAGAGGAAGTGTGAAGCTTCTAGAATATTAACAGCACCTGATTGAACCAACTCATAAATAAAGTGATATGCCAAGGCAACATGCTTCATACGGGAATGAAAAACCGGATTTGCACTGAGGTATGTGGCTCCAATATTATCACAATATATGACAGGTTGAGTGGGGGATTTATACCAAGTTCACGAAGTAGAGAAGCCACCCAACAAAGTTCTGAAGCTGTGTCTACTACAGCACGATACTCTGCTTCAGTCGAGGATCGTGCAACCGTCTTCTGTTTCTTAGAGGACCAGGAGATAGGATGAGAGCCAAGATAAAAAACTGTACGCCCCCGTAGATGTATAATTATCATAATCCCCTGCCCAACCTGCATCGGAGAATCCATGAAGAGCCACTTCATTGTTACACCTCAAGAAAATGCCACGATCTTTTGTCCCTGCTAAGTAACGAAGGAGACGCTTAACAGCAAGCCAATGAATGTCAGTTGGAAAATGCATAAACTGAGACTGTTTGTTGACAGCAAACGCAATGTCAGGACGAGTGAAATGGAGATATTGTAGACTGCCTACAACTCTGCGATGCTCGGAGCCATCAGTGAGAGGTGTACCAGATGAAAGTTGTAACCGTTCTGTTGTTACCATTGGAGAGGAAGCTGGTTTGGCTGAAGACATGTTTGTTCGATAAAGAAGATCTGTGATATACTTCCGTTGATTGAGAAGTAATCCAGCATTCGAACGTGTGGCTTCAACTCCCAAGAAGTAACTGAGTTCATCGAGATTTTTTAAGGAGAAACGGCGACTCAAAACTTCGATGAACTCTTGAACTTTAGCTGAATCATTTCCAGTGATAATGATATCGTCTACATAGAAAAGTGTGTAGATGAGAGTGTTACCCGAGTGAAAAAAACAACGAGGCATCCGCAAGAGAATTGACAAATCCTGATTGGATAAGAATGGTCCGTAGCTCCAAATACCAAGCTCGAGGAGCTTGTTTTAGGCCGTACACAGCTTTCCGCAGTTTGCAGACATGATGAGGTTTGCCTTTATCAACAAATCCAACTGGTTGCTCATGTACACATCTTCTGTTAAGTGGCCTTGCAGAAACGCATTATTCACATCAAGTTGACGAAGGTGCCAATCACGGGAGACCGTAACACCGAGAACAATAAGGACTCTGGCATGCTTCACAACCGGGCTGAATGATGAAATCCTTTGGCGACAAGTCTTGATTTAAATCTTTCAATAGATCCATCTGGTTTGCGTTTGACTCTAAATATCCACTTGTTGTCGATGAGATTGTAGCTCGGGGATGGTGGCACTAGATCCCATGTGCGGTTTGTGATTTGAGAGTCAAATTCGCTAGACATGGAGCCACACCATCTATGATCTTTCATGGCCTGAGTGACATTTGACGGCTCATCATCAGATAACGGAACTGTAGTTGCCACCATAGATTGTTTTCGTTTTGGTTTAATGATGCCACTTTTAGACTGTGTCTGCATTGGATGAGAATTTTCCGGTGGGTTTGGAGCAGGCTGTGGAGGTAGTACAACTTCTAACGGTGCCAAGACGGTTTCAGTTGTAGTTTCAGTGTCATGTGGCGTCAAAGATTGTGAATCCTGCATGGTAACAGGAATAAAGTCTCCGAAAATAGATGGTGAGATCAACATATTAGTTTCAGAAGGTAAGGAACTCAAACCTGAGGGTTGTAGTGGAGTAGGAGACGAGGCCAATGATGAAGGCTGAGATGACGATACCAAGAGAGTGGTGACTGGTGGGCACCACATGTCAACATTTGAATCTGTTTGAGTTTGTGGAAGAGAAATGGCTTTGAAAGGAAGCTCTGTCTCGATGAACTGAACATGATGACTAACAAAGATGTGTGAAGTCAATGGTTCGAGACAGAGAAATGCACTTTGACTTAGAGTATAACCCAAAAACACACAAGGTTTGGAATGAGAATCTAACTTATGCTGATTATATGGCTTAAGCCACGGAAAACAGAGACACCCAAACACTTTTAACTTTGTGTAATTAGGAGCTACGCCAAACAATTTTGTAAATGGCGATGATAGAGAAAGTGTTGGTGTTGGTAACCTGTTTATGAGATAAACTGCGGCAGAAAGAGCATATGTCCAATACGTGAGAGGCATAGCTGCATGAGAGAGCAAAGTAAGACCTGTTTCTACTATGTGTCGATGGCGCCGTTCGGAGAACCCATTGTGCTCGGGTGTATGAGGAGGAGTCATGAGATGAGAGACTCCACTTAATGCAAGAAGGTGTGACAACGCCATATATTCACCACCATTGTCCGAGTAAAACGAAATCAGTTTTTGTTGAAAATGTGTTTCCACAAGCGCCTTCCACCTCATGAATGTCTCTTTCACCTCTGATATTCAACGTAGGGGATAAATCGAAGTATAATGTGTGAAGTGATCTACGAAAATGACATTGTACTTGTATCCACCAATAGACAAAATGGGTGATGTCCATACATCAGAATAGACAAGTTCTAGAGGTTTGGTGGATGTTAGAGACGAAGATGTGGCAAACGGAAAATTATGCATTTTATTACTCAAACAATCCAAACAATGAAAAGGATTTGCTTGTTCTGAATCAGAAAGCAATCAAGTTGAAATAACAGTTTTTAAAATAGAAAAAGATGGATGTCCTAATCTCGAATGTGATAACATCGTATTTTCGCCTATTATTTATTTGTTTTTATTATGGATTCAAAGGAGAAACAAGTGATTATGGATACTTCAAGGCCATTTTCCACCATTTTCACTTCCTGAAGACTTTTAGAAGTTTTGGAGCAAAAAGGACACAAAGTCAAGCAAAACTCGTTTTGAAGCAGTTTCAGAGCATTAGAAGTATGACATTTGTTGAAGACCTTACCGTGAAGAAAATTCAGAGATCTTTATATCCCTGGAAAGCTAGAAGAGTGAAGTTTCACTTGGAACAAGAATCAAAGCAATCCATCAAGCCGTTTAGAAGATATGACCCGAAGATTGAAGCTCTATCAACCTCGGTCACAAGGAGTGTGACTGAGGTCCAGCCTGCTGAGAACCCCGGTCACTCCACCCGTGACGGAGGCCAGTCCACCTGATGGTTCCAGCCACCTACTTGCCCAAAACGCCGAGTTTTACTTCAGAAACCCTAAGACCGACTTTCTACACCCCAAGCTCATTAATACTCATTTAACCTAATGTTTTGGGTGTGACTTCCGTGCCTTCAAGGATATTTCGTGTGATCCACCACCATAGACCTAAGACGCCTCCACAAGAGCCTCTTCATTGCCTCCAAACCCTAAAAGCTGCCCCTTGAAGATTCATCCTTGTTCTTCATTTTTTCTCGATCTTTCATACTTTTATTTGTTTTTGGGGAGACAAGCTTTCTTCTTTGACATCTAGAGAAGTTTCCTTTGAATGCCCTTTGATATATTGAATTCGTTTATAATGTTATTAATGATGTCTTTCACATTTATTTGCATCATGAGCGAGTAGATCTCTTTGTTGGGTTTTATGGGGTGATTCAAGGGGAATTCATGGTTACATTCATATAGGTTGGTAGATCTGATTTTCGTAAATTCATTAGGTATCTCTTGGGACATCTTTATCTTAATGCATGTTGCTTGACTTGATCACCAAGCACTGAACTTAGATTATAGGAGCGCTATCTATGTAAACCTAGATCTCGGACATAGAGTTATCGAAGCCTCGCGTCATGGCCTGCGAAAGCTGAGTCATGGAGCTTTGTGAATGTACCAAACTCGTTAATAATGCTTGAAGTGTGCGTCTTTGCCTGTGTAAGTTGAGTAACAGAGTACATGGATCTTAGATGATTATTTCTATGATTATAGGATAGTTGTTCATTCGTGTTCGTAGTTGGGAACCTACACCGAAAACATTAGTTACTTGTATATGATCTTTCACTTATAATTGTTTAGAACCATGGAAACCCTGAGATGATTCCCCAAGCGCCCAACGCCTTCCTCTTATTGTTTACAACCGATTTATTTACTTGATTTACTTAGTTCATTGCATCATTCATTAAAACCAAAAACAAACCCCTTTCATTTATTTGTCTTAGTTTGATTTCTTTCATTGAATTCAATCCGCGTAGCTATTACTCTCTGTGGGATCGATAACCTTATGTACTACAACTAATTTACTGTGCACTTTCAGTTTGAAGAAGTTGTGTCGTATTAAAGGAAAACCTAACACATATCAAGTTTTTGGCGCCGTTGCCGGGGAGTATACTAGCTGCCTTTGAATTCGATAAGAACTCTCGTCTAAGATACTTAAAATTTTTCATTTGAATCTTTCAATTTTATTTTGCTTTTACTTCTATTTTTCTCGATAACCTCTGTTTTCCCTTTTAGTTTTTGTTTGTGGATTCGCAGTGCATGACAAGGAGCCAAAACTCTGAAGCCGTGACTCCAATCCAAGACATTGATCGACTAGAATGTGAACTTATAAGACTTCAAAGACAAAAAATCATGGCCGAGTTAAGGAACCATGACCATGGTGCCCTTGAGATTGATCAACAAAACCAAGATGCTGCCATTGATGCTTGTGGACAGCCGATGCATGGGGAGGATGATGATCTAATCTACAAACCTGCTGAAGCACAAGCCGACCCTCTGGAGGTCCGCAAGCAAGCTCCTCATGAAGCTAATCCTTTATGCATGGGAGACAATCTCAATGTTCCTCCTCACCAGCCTCCTAATGTTGCTAACGCACAACATCATGCTAATGTTGGTATTATACATGCTGCTTATGTGTACCCTCTGAGACGTGCCAATCTGAACCGTACCATAGCCAACTTTGACATACCCAATCAGTATCCTCAAGACCAAGCTGCCATACGAGTTCCTAATCCACCAAGGCGTGAGTACGAGATAAAACCTCAAATCATTGGTTGGTGAAGAAAAATAGTTCCATGGACTCTCCACGGAACAACCTATGGATCACATCGATCTCTTTGAAGAAATCTGCAGTACAACAAGAACAAATGGTGTACCCAAAAACTATTTGAAGTGTAAGCTCTTCCCTTTCTCTCTAGCCGACAAGGCTCATAGATGGTTAAAGTCTTTACCCCCTGGATCGATCACTATTTGGGAAGGATGCAAGTCAACCTTTCTTCATCACTTCTACACGAAGTCGAGAACCAACTCTCTTAGGAACAAGCTTCAAGGCTTTAAACAATGACCGGTCGAATCTTTCTATGAAACATGGGAACGCTTTAAGGACTATGAACATGATTTTCCTCACCATGGCTTCAGTGGAGGTAATCTTCTCCTAGGTTTCAACTCTCACTTGATACGGCCAACAATGGAGACTTTACTACTAAGACCGTTCTAGAAGGATGAGCTCTCATTGAAAATCTTGCTGCGAGTAGTAGCATCACTTGCACCGTCTTTGATAGAACAATCCGTTCTAGTGATTATGATGCTAAGCAGATGAAACTTGGGGTTTTTCGTCGGTTTCAATCGATTGATAGTATAAATGGTGAAATGTCGAACCTAATCTACAGCATGTCCGTAGCACTTAACATGTGGATTAAGCTAGCAAGTCAAGCAATATATTTTAGAGGTTTTTCTTACTAACAACCTAAAATACAGAAATTTAAACTAGAGATGCAGAGCTTGTCACACTCTAACAAATCATGAACTAAAGATGCAAAAACTAAGACTAGTTGCAAAATCCTAAGCGACTCGAGTAGGTCACTCGAGTGGATTTGGCTGAGTGGTGCTAAACTACTAAATGAAAGCGGTAAAAAAGAGATCTAAAAATGACAACTAGTTCAAATAAAAGACAAAGGGATTTTGGGGATAGACTAATAGGATCATCTACACTCTCACGCCATGGGTGCTAATTTACTAAACTCAGGGTGAATCCCTTGACGACGGATCTCACTTCCAATCCAACCCACTGTCGTGGTGAAGGGTCTCAACAAGTGATTAAGGATCGATCCGTCAAAGCCAAAAAAGACTCATAACAAGTGAGTAGTTGGGTCGTGACGTAAATCAACATCTGATGCACCAACTCTCACACTATTGTGTTTTAATCCCTGGAAATACTAGATCTGATGGTTCAAGGCAGTTTTGCTGCTCATGAATTCATCTAAAATCATGATCCTCTTGATCAGAGAGGTACAAGCATTAAAAACGAGAACCCAAGAGGGATTTTTAAACCGAATCAGCATAAATCAGCAAAAACCCATGGCGATCGAGTGAGACTCTTATTAAAATTACTAAGAGTTGCAAAATTCCGAATCGAAATCTAAAGATAAACTAGAGAGAGAAAACTAAGAGAGATAAACTAATTATGCTAAAACGGCGCGGAATAAAAACTGTCAGATCGCGCGTACCGAGTTATCATTAATCTCGGTATTTATACATAATAATTTAGGGATAATGAGAATTCTCCATAATTTGCGGAATCTTCTCGAAGCGGTGCTGACCACTCGACCCAGCAGTCAAGTGGTCTGGTCGAGTAGCCTCCTCGATTCTTCATCCGAGTAGCCTCCTCGAGTAACTTGAGCTTCCTTTGCAGTTTTCAACTTTATGGCTCCATGTCACTCGAGTCATGACTCCTTGCAGAAATCCCTACATCACTTCACAGCCTGAGAGGTCACATAAGTGATGACTCCTTGCAGCTCCGAGTACCTGAAATGACCACATGTATGCAAAATGCATGCAAACTAATGCAAAGAGACTAAATATCCTATATGTCAAATAAATACAGTAAGAGATAAGAGTAATGCCTAAAACTAATGCTAAGTTGCAATAAAACAATAGTAAAAACATGCCAAAATGCAATCTTATCAGCAGATCACCAAACTGAAGAACATGATGAGCCAACTTCCAAGGAACCAACACCGCGCAGTCAATGCTTGCGAGACGATTGACAATGGAAACAATGATGCTTTACAAGAGTTTGATGATTCATTCGATCAAGAAGAAGATGTTAACTATGTTGGTACTCAAGGATTCTACCAGAACCGTGGATACAACAAAAACTTCAACAACAACTTCCGAAATAATTCTACCTTTCCTATCGGAACCTGAATGTGGAGAATCCTCAAGATCAGAACTATCCGCAGCAATCAAAGCCGTTTCAAAATCACTTTCAGAACAATAACTTTGGTAGCAACAAAAACTTCTAGCCATGTCCTCCTTTCATAAATAACAAAGTACCTTTCCCTAACGTCCCATCCGGACCAGCCCAGGCGCCTCAACCTCAAGGTAGTAACCTTGAGAAAATTATACAGGAATTGCTTATTTCTCATCAACAAGCAACAAGGGATATCAACATAAAGGTGGACAATATCTATGGTGAATTGAATGAAAAGATCGAAAGTCTTTCCTCCTTTGTCAAGAAGCTGGAAATTCAAGTCGCTCAAACCGCAATCGCTGTAGCTAGACCAACTGGTGTACTTCCGGGAAAACCCGAGGAGAATCCTAAAGCATATTGCAATGCTATCTCAACTGTACCAGCCCTCACTAGGCGTGTGAGCGAGCCATTGGTACCTCTATTTGATTCTCACAAAGATATGGTCCATATGAGATGAACCATGGATGAAAATGAGCCACAACGCTACCCTCTAATGAGACTACCTAAAGTAGAAGATCCTAGACGCTTTGTCTGCTTTTGCTCCATAACAGACATCAAATTCTCTAACTCTCTTTGTGATTCTGGTGCTAATGTTAATGTTATGTCGAGAAATGTTACTGAAAGACTTGGACTTAGAGACGTGTCTCCGTCCAACTTAAGTAGTTTTTTTGGAGACTCATCACAGAAAATCCCTGATGGATTAGTTCGCAACTTGCAACTAGTTGTGGAAGACTGAATAGTCCCTACAGATTTTCACATCCATGAGATGGATGAAAGGACCGCAAGATAGACTTTTTATTTTGGAAAGACCGTTCCTTGCCACGGTTGGTGCTATCATCGATCACAACAACAAGAGAACAACATTTGCCAACATCAACAAGAAGGTTTATTATCCAGCACTCTCCACTACCAAACCTCAAACCCCACCGTTTCATGAAGAATCAATGGATCCCGATATCGACAAAACCGAACCGGGAAGCAAAAGTTTCAACAAGAAGACTCGAAAGCTACCATCCAAGCCATCCGAGCAGCCCCAGATCTCGAAGATAAAGATCATAGTTCCTACTGAGCTTAGCAAGGAAAGCAAGGAATAAATCCAAGAGATGATAAGGCACACTATAGAAGTCCTCCTTAAAGCGAAAAAAGTTTGAGACAGCCTCAAAATGACAACTTGTGATACAAGCGCGCTTAGTGGGAGGCAACCCACTTGTAAGTTTTCTTTCCATTATTTAGTTTTAATTTCCTTTTGCTTTTGATATTTGCATGTTTTGTTTCAGGTTTTTCATAAAAACAAAAAAGAAAATAGAAAAGAACAAAACAGAAAACAAGAAAAAGAAAAGAAGGCGAGCTGGAGACGACCTAGGCCACTATGCCCAGTGGATAGTACCGAGGTTTTGGGCAAGATTCAGAAAGTCCCCACCAAGCATGTTTTATCTCCAGCATGAAGTATCGTACCATATGGCAAAACTCCGGTCCAAGGAGCCAGTGACCGAGGTTTTGAAGAATTTTCGGAAAAATTGTGATGTGAAGAATCTTTGATTTTAACGAACATTCCAAAGCAAACTAAACAACTTAATGTAGCCATGCACAACTCCTCAACGTCATCCATGACTCCAGAACTAGTCAAGGCCAAGTTCGACCATACTAAGCCGCGACCGAGTCATTCATGTTTTGTTGACAAAATCCGAATCTACCCAATCCAATGATCTATGATTGAAAATCTACCATCTAATGGAACATTTCAGGAGTAATGATCGAGGCACTTTTGTAAAATGTAGTCCAGCTTGGAGGATTCTCAATCTTGGAGCATCAATACCGATCCGGACCCTGGAATTCACAAAGGAGTGACAAAAACGAAATCTACTCGATCAAATGAGCTATACTCTAATATTCACCCAAAAATGGATATTTTGAAGATGATGATCAAAGAAATTTTGGAGAAGGAAGCTCAGATTCAAAGATGGACACATTTCAACATCATGACAGTAGCTGGCACCGTCCTGCGGCTACTAAATCTACAAAGGTACAAAAATTTCTAAAATCTACTCAATCAAATGATCTACGATCAGATATTCAACCACAAATTGAGTATTTTGGGAGTGATGATCGAAGAAAATATGGGAAAATACGATCGAAATCGAAAGATTGTCGATGCTCAATGATATATCATGGTTTTTAGCCATGATATAAGTATTTTTTTTAGAGTCTTTTGGTATTCTTTGAATCTTATTAGGTACAAGTACGAGCTGGACCTTGTTGATACACTTTGGAGCTTTTGGAGCCTTGTAGCTGAGCAAATCAACTTGGAGAAAAATCTAGGTGTTGCTGTCGATCGATATACCCCCTTTGTGTCGATTGACATGGGTCATGACTATCAAAGCCATCCAAGATTTCATCAAGTTTGAAGAAATTACAAAGTTACCCCAAGAGTTTTAATTATTTGCAATACAGGTCCTTTTCGTATTTTAGATATATCTAGGTTTTTAGAAGTAACAGAAGACTAAGTTTTGTTTTATCAAGTTCTTTGAGAGATTTGGGAGCTAGAGTGCTTTGGAAAGAAGAATCAGAACTCACCTTGTAGAGAGAAGATTCTAAACTCCTTTCATACTTTTGATATCTCTATGCAATTTATAAAGACCATGATTTGTGTTCCATTGATTATGTCTGAGTAATCCACTTGTTAAATTTATGATTTTCAAAGGGTTTATGATGAATTGTTGAATTGAGCATAACATATTAGGATAATCTTAATTGTTCTTCATCTAGATTTGAATCTATACTAGATGTGGATTGATCACCTGGAATCTAGAACCTTCGGATAATTAATATAGATGAGAGTGTTATTGATATCTTGAACTAATCTTAGATGAGCAAAATAGCCTACTCGCAAAGAGATTTGGTTTAGAGATTTTGTGAACATATCATACTTGATATTAATGCATCATTTATCATTAGGGTTTACAAAGAGATTTGGAATTCTGTGATTTAAGTATAGTTATAATTGCAGAGAGAGTTGAGTGATTATATCATTGTGTTTTGAGTTTAAGAACCGGCCATACATGCATCCTACATTGATCTCGCCCAGTTCACAATTCTGAATTACCTGAATTGAATTCCCTAGGTCTAACGCTTTCTCATATTGAACTAACACCTCATCTACTTTCGTTTATTTACTATCGCATCATTTTACTTTTAATTCTTTTTGTTGTATAGCTTTATTCAAAATTGATATATCTATTGTGTGAAGCCCAGAGTCCTTGTGAATTCGATCCCTAAGTACTACAATGATCTCTTAATTTGAGAGAGTAGCTCTTAGCTGCCGGGGACTCTAATTCACCATTAGATTTCAGTTAGAGTTTAGTCTAGACTTTTCTTTTATTTTGTTATTTATGTCTCTTTCTTTTTCTTTCTCTTGTGTGTTTTAGGTGCATGCATAAGTACAACACCAGGAGCAAAAAAAATCAAGCACTACTTGCAACTCAAGAGATCGGGAAGTTAGAGCGGGCTAATCAAAACACACAGAGGATATCAGAGATGGTTAACCCAATTTTGCTAGTGAGAGATGAAGCTGGAGTCTATCATGAGATAGAGGGTAATGTGCGCAATATGCAGGTTCAGAAGCTTGATGCTGAGGGAAACCCTATAGTCGAGATCGTCGAGCACGTCGACCGACACGCTGCTGTTGCGCATGGTAATAATGAGAATGAAGCTGAGGAGAGAACGCTCATTGAGTATAACAGGCCTAATCAGTTCTACACTAATAGGTCTACCATCTGACCTCCTGCTTTTCAGAGGAACTATTTCGAGTTGAAACCCCAGTACTTTACTCTTGTGGGGTAACATCCTTTCCATGCTATGTCCCATGAACATACAATGGACCACATTGAGAAGTTTGAAGATTTGGCTTTTAGCATTAAAGCCAATGGAGTGTCAGAGGACTATCTTTTCTGCAAGCTCTTCCCATACTCACTTGCTGGGGAGGCAGCTCATTGGTTGAAGCAATTGAAACCGGATTCTTTGACAACTTGGAAGGATACTAAGACTGCTTTTCTGGATAACTTCTACGATGATGCTAAGACAGAAGATTTGAGGAACATAATCGCTCAGTTTACTCAAGGCTCTACTGAGACTTTTAAGGCTGTATGGCTGAGGATTAAGGCATATCAGAGAGATTGTCCACACCATGGTTTTAATGAAATTCAGATTTTGAGGACATTCTTCAGTGGGATTGATTGGAGATATTAGATTGCTTTGGATGCTGCTAGCAATGGAAACTTCAACACCAGAAAACCAAGAGCTGCAAGTGAGTTGATTGAGAACTTAGCGTCTAGTAACATTACCAAGAATGCAGATTCTGAGAGGAAGAAGCAAGCAGCTGGTTTGGATAATGGTTAGATTGCTGAAATGAAAGCCAAGCTGGATACGGTACACAACCTTCTGGTGAACAAGAAATCAGTGTGATTCTCTTGAATGAGACCCCACAGAAGAAGAAAGAAAAGCAGAAGGAAGTGATTGTCTCTAAACCTGTTAGTGTCATGATTATAGAGAAGCTACCTGATCCAGGAAGTTTTATGCTTGATTGCTCCATCTCCGCATGAAGATTTTCTCGGTCTCTCTGTGATCTTGGCTCAAGTATTAACTTGATATTACACTCTGTTGATGTTAGACTTGGGATGACTGCTTTCAAGCCAACAAGGATCATCCTTATCTTGGCTGATCGATCCAAGAGGATTCCAGAAGGTGTTTTAGAAGACGTTCCAGTAAAAATTGGAAATTGCTTGATTCCCACAGACTTTGTCGTGTTGAAATATGAAGAAGAACCTAAGGATCTTCTCATTCCAGGAAAACTTTTTTTGGCTACTGTTGTGTCATGATTGATGTAAGGGGAAGCATGATAGGTTTAAATGTGGGTGATTAGGTCATGAACTTTGACATGGACAAGCTGAGAATAACACCCACCATTGATGGTTTGGCATTTTCAGTAGAAACCTCCACAAACGTTACTGCTGGGTATGTCAAGGAATTGGATCCTAGTGAGCAAGTGAATAAGCAAGGTTCCAGACTAGGCTCCAAGACGAGGTTCTACTCACAGATAGGTTGATAGAGGGTGATGTTTTTGTGATGGAGACAAGGATCGTAGAACTGAACCGTAGAAAAAGTGTAGATACCCGAGCTGCGGGTTTGTGTCGATTGACACCACCCACTTGTGTCGGTCGACACCCTTCGCCAGTTCGTCCAGATTTGTCTGAAATAGCTGGTTTTCGGGATGATCTCAATACTGCAAGTCTGAGAACTGTTGTGAAACAGAAAGCTCGACATCCCACACTCTATTCACCAATGGAAAAGCAAAGGTACACACTTTCTAGACTTAAACCACCTGATATCATCCATAAGACTTTTCAAAGTACAAAGACTGTTTTACAGTTAACCAAGCCACGAGATTATCGTAGAGTGCTTGTTTCTTCTGTTAATAATTTTTTAGGAAAAAAAAGTTTCCCACCCAGACTAACGTCCCGCCCGGCTGATGTTCCTCACTCCCTAGGTCGTTCTCATGCACCAAAGGCTTATACTCCAACACGGATGAAGCAACAGATTTTGGAGAGACATTCATTGTTACTCACTCGTCCACCAGATGCCTGTGCTCCGGCCAAGTAAAGCTAATGACTTCAAAAACAAGCGCTTAGTGGGAGGCAACCCACTGGTAAGTTTTTCTTTTTGTTTCGATTTTTCTTTTCTTTTCTTTTCTATTTTATTTTTGCCAACTTTGGGCTTGGTAACACTGGGGACAATGTTATTTAAGTCTAGGGGAGGTAGTTGCTGACAACATCTTTTATTTTCTTAGAGTCAAATTAGTCCGTTTTATTGAGTCAAAATTTAGTCGGAAACAATGATAGTACGGAGGAAACTACCACATTTTGCAGAATCTTAAGTGACCATTGATTCAACCCTGACTTGAATCCGAGACTAATGGAAAAATCAAAGGCTGACTGGTTGACTTGAGATTTCCATACTTCCAACAGAAACCCGCATTACCTGAGCTACTTGTTTTATCTCATCGATAAGACCAATGTTCTAAGGGCTTGATATAATTTTTGTGAAATATTAATGGTACTCCTCTCCCTTGATCCAATTAATTAATATGTAATGATGAGATGATTCTCTTTTGTGTAAAGGGGTAGGAAAATTTTCTGTGACCTCATTATTTTACACATATATAGAGATGATCAGCAAAAGCCAAAGCGAGGTTAGGATTTTCCCGTGATACCATTATTCACTTACCCTTTTGAATTAAAATCAATGAAAAATATGATCAAAAGCAAAAAAAAAGAGAATAAAGAAAACAGTAAGTCTGAGGGAGAGAAAGAGTACCAAGTGTTGTATTGTTGTCTTGTTTTGGTATTGAATGAAAATGAGTCTAGAAGGTTCTGGGTATTGAAATAAAAAATGAGACCCAGTGACGAAGGACTTAAAAGGAGATTATGTTGTGAAGTTGTGGTTATTTTCCCCAAGAGTTTTAATTATTTGCAATACAAGTCCTTTTCATATTTTAGATATATCTAGGTTTTTGAAAGTAAAAGAAGACTAAGTTTTGTTTTATCAAGTTCTTTGAGAGATTTTGGAGCTAGAGAGCTTTGGAGAAAAGAATCAGAACTCACCTTGTAGAGAGAAGATTATGAACTCCTTTCATACTTTTGATTTCTCTATGCAATTTATTCTGACCATGATTTGTGTTCCATTGATTAGGGTTTTCAAAGGGTTTATGATGAATTGTTGAATTGGGCATAACATATTAGGATAATCATAATTGTTCTTTAGCTAGATTTGAATACATACTAGATCTTGATTGATCACCTGGAATCTAGAACCTTTGGATAATTAATATACATGAGAGTGTTATTGATATCTTAAACTAATCTTAGATGAGCAAAATAGCCTACTCGCAAAGAGATTTGGTTTAGAGATTTTGTGAACATATCATACCTGACATTAATGCATCATTTATCATTAGGGTTTACAAGGAGATTTGGAATTCTGTGATTTAAGTATAGTTATTATTGCAGTGAGAGTTGAATGATTATATCATTGTATTATGAGTTTAAGAATCGGTCATACATGCATCCTAAATTGAACTCGCCCAGTTCGCAAATCTGAATTACCTGAATTGAATTCTCTAGGTCTAACGCTTTCTCATATTGAACTTACACCCCATATACTTTTGTATATTTACTATTGCATCATTTTACTTTTAATTATTTTTGTTGTCTAGCTTTATTCGAAATTGATACATCTATTGTGTGAAGCCCAGAGTCCTTGTGAATTCGATCCCTAAGTACTACAGTGATCTCTTAATTTGAGAGAGTAGCTCTAAGGGTAAATTTGATCATATCACTCAACATCACGAATCGTACCGCGACCACATCCGAACAGTTCTGCGACTGCGAAACTCGCAAAATCGTGGCACAATCGAGATTGGCTTGATAAAGTGATCTGATATTGAATGTCTTATGACATGAGGACATTTAGGAGATATTGATCACTATATCTGTGCCGGATCAGACCGACCACATGAACTCACTGTACAACATAATGGATACTAGAGCTACAAGATGAAAATCTCACACACCAAGATTAGAGAGACCACCTTGTCTATACACACCATTTGCTGATGGGATTGATGAGAGGAGAACCAAAAGTATACATGACAAAGCGATTCATGAGAACAAAGGCAAGAACGTGATAAATGAAGAAGACAACTCAAGGAACCATAGTGAAGAGCACCACAATGACATTGATGATGAAACCACACTTATATCATCGGTTCCACAACATCTCCGAGCAAGAAGAAGGAGATTCCTATGATGCTTGTAAGATGGAAGATGAATGAGAATGTTGACTACTTCACACCACTCAAAGGGTTCAAGCTCACACCCACCTTGAGAGTTGATTACACATCCTTGCATGATCTTGGATTAGTAAATGATGTTGAATGGATGTTGAATGCCCTAGGACTTAACACTTTCCTAGTATCTACTCGCCAAGATATCTATGAAGAAGAAACAAGGCAATTCCTTACCACGGTTACACTAGTCTATCCTTGCACACATGCTCCACTTGCGCGAGACGGGAAGCTCTTATTCACAATCAATGGTGAGCATCACAACATCTCCATTTTTGAACTTGGAAAAGCACTTGGATTTGAGTACCAAGATGCAATAAACTTCAGACTAGTTGACACCAATGCGATTTGGCAAAGCTTTGGACGAGACAGTTTTGATAGTGGGAAGACCAAGGCATCCTCACTTTCACACCCAGCCATTAGATATGTTCACAAGCTTCTTGCCAACACCATCTTCTCTCGCACAGCCACCAATAATGTGATTAGTGATGAACTCATTGTCTTAACCATACCGTTTGTTGAGTTCCCAAGGAGAATCAACTATGCAGCACTCTTAGCCAAGATACTTGTGAAGGTCAAGCATGATGCTTTCACAAACAGAGACAAGAAAGCTACCATTAGCTTTGGAGGAGTCACCACTACAATTCTAGAGACCGCTGGAGTTAACCTTGCGGATCGCACATACACCTCAAAGGATAACCACTTGGACCTTGAGAAACTTGAGAAGATGAAGATACTTGAAGGAGCAAGCATCGACCCCGACCAATTTGGATTCAAGTACCATATTCCTCCCAGCATGATCCACACCATTCTACTACCTTGCCCCACCATTCCACGACTTAGTAATGTAGTCACAAGCTGGTACCCTTTTCCAAATGAGTTTCACTCATGTCGTGAAGAACATCGACTACCATTCACCCTTGGTAAGTTCATCAAGAAGAAGGCAATAGCCTCTTTTGCTTCTCAGCATGTCACACACCATCCTCCGGGACATGAGACAGCCACATCCTTCCTTGAGGAAGAGAGAGCACGACGCATGGAATTAGAGCAATAGCTCGTGGAATAGTGTATCCTCATTGCACAGTTACAGAGGAGAACTTGAGATCCTGGACAACCTGATTTGTCCACCACCGAGCACCAGAACCTCCTGAGAAGTTGAGGTTCACTCGCTCTATCTTTACCCTTTATGCATTTATTTTATTTTTCCCATCTTTTCTAGATTTATTCACATTGGGGATAGTGTGATTTGAGTCTGGGAGGGACATTTATCCGTTACTCACTTCATTTTATTTCTTTTGAGTCATTTTAATGTCTTTTTATCGTGTAGTTTGTTTTATTGAGTCAAAACTTTGTAGGAAATGATGACCCTATGATATGATGATTTCGACCTTATATATGTTCTGATTTATTCCCTAAGGACAAGTTTTGCAGGATTCGCTTAAGAACGGACAATACGTAGAACCTCACCGCAAGATCTTCTCCCATGAAGTTTCACCTTACGGAGACTTCGTTGGATCTGATGTTAACTCTATTTTATTTGAACCTTAATACTTACTTTAATTCTTTCTCATTAGAGGTATTAGATGAGGGAAACGAGCAGCACATTCAGGACTTTTTTATCCCTTTTATCACTCTCTAATGATCCTGAATGGCCACTCATTTTTAGTGGTTACCTCCCTAAAACGATAACCTTTTTTCAGACCTAACATCATTCTCTTTCTGCGTCTCGCTTGGCAGATATGTCGTAGAAACGTGAGAGAAAAATTTCCGACACAGTTTTCCAGCCACTTGGAGATGAAGGCTTCGAAATTAAGAAGAGATGGAGACGATTTGGTCTAGAGATTGTTTTATCTTGGAATTCGACATAAAAAGGTATATATTTCGTGTTTATGAGACTTGTGTAAATACGTATCGTTTCACCTTTCAAAAAAAAAAATGAATGTAGTTGAAGTGAACCAAGGGATTTTCTCATGGTTCCATTGATGCTCACAGGAAAAAAAAAAGAGAGATAAAAGAAAAGAAAAGAAAAGAAAAATAAAGACGAAAGGAAAAGAAACGGTTACGAAAATAAATCTCACAGCGCAGGTACTCCCGAGGAAGAAAAATCACAAAAGAAAAGAAGATATGGAGTTGTTAGCAGAGAACACCACAGAAAAATCTAAGTCTGGGGAACCAAAGGAATGAAAGAAGAAAAGGAGTTAGGTGTTATACGAAGGAGTGGTTGGAAACTGTGAGCATCAATGGGTTCATACTCTCTTGCGGGTTTGCAACATATGCTGCGCTCTCGAGACACTTTAACTCCACCACATAAACACCAAAAATCCCTTTCATACCAGGTGCCATCCTTCCTGAATGATACCTTCTGATGAGAAAGCTCACAGAATTCTTAATGAATGTAGGGAGTTAATTGAAGTGAATTCTAAGTTCTTTTGTAGGTTTGAGATGGACGGACCAGAGTTGAGAATATTGTGAATCTATAGTGAGAATGTTTTGATGTGAATCCATGTACTAATGCGTCTGCAGGTTATCTATTTGAACATGGTCTCTGATCATAGAACAGTTTCCGCGATTTTCAAACCTCTCCACCGGTTTAGCTTTCTTGTTTGCTTGAGGAAAAACAAAATCTAAGTCTGGGGGAGTTGATAACATCGTATTTTCGCCTATTCTTTATATGTTTTTATTAGGGATTCAATGGAGAAACAAGTGATTATGGATACTTCAAAGTCATTTTTTACCATTTTCACTTCCTGGAGACTTTTAGAAGTTTTGGAGCAAAAAAAAAACACAAAGTCAAGCAAATCCCGTTTTGAAGCAGTTTCAGAGCATCAGAAGTATGACATTTGTTGAAGATCTTCCCTTGAAGAAAATTCAGAGATCTTTATATCCTGGAAAGCTAGAAGAGTTATGTTTCACCTGGGAAAAGAATCAAAGCAATCCATCCTGCCGTTTGGAAGATATGGCCCGAAGATTGAAGCTCTACCAACCTCGGTCACAAAGAGTGTGACCGAGGTCCTGCCTGCAGAGAACCCCGGTCACTCCACCCATGACCGAGGCCAGTCCATATGATGGTTCCAGCCACCAGCTTGCCCAAAACGCCGAGTTTTACTTCAGAAACCCTAAGACCGACTTTCTACACCCCAAGTCCTATTATTACTCATTTAACCTAATGTTTTGGGTGTGACTTCCGTGCCTTCAAGGAGATTTCGTGTGATCCACCGCCATAGACCTAAGACGCCTCCACAAGAGCCTCTTCGTCGCCTCCAAACCATAGAAGCTGCCCCTTGAAGATTCATCCTTGTTCTTCATTTTTTCTCATTTCTTTCATACTTTTATTTTCTTTTGGGGAGACAAGCTTCTTCTTTGACATCAAGAGAAGTTTCCTTTGAATGCCCTTTGATATATTGAATTCGTTTATAATGTTATTTATGATGTCTTTCACATTTCTTTGCATCATGAGCGAGTAGATCTCTTTGTTGGGTTTTATGGGGTGATTCAAGGGGAATTCATGGTTAGATTCATATAGGTTGTTAGATCTGATTTTCCTAAATTCATTAGTTATCTCTTGGGACATCTTTATCTTAATGCATGTTGCTTGACTTGATCACCAAGCACTGAATTTAGATTATAGGAGCGCTATCTATGTAAACCTAGATCTCAGACATAGTGTTATCGAAGCCTCGCGTCATGGCCTGCGAAAGCTGAGTCATGGAGCTTTGTGAATGTACCAAACTCGTTAATAATGCTTTGAAGTGTGCGTCTTTGCCTGTGTAAGTTGAGTAACAGAGTACATGGATCTTAGACGATTATTTCTATGATTATACGATAGTTGTTCATTCGTGTTCGTAGTTGGGAACCTACACCGAAAACATTAGTTACTTGCATATGATCTTTCACTTATAATTTTTTAGAACCATGGAAACCCTGAGATGATTCCCCAAGCGCCCAACGCCTTCCTCTTATTGTTTACAACTGATTTATTTACTTGATTTACTTAGTTCATTGCATCATTCATTCAAAATTCCAAAAACAAGCCTCTTTCATTTATTTGTCTTAGTTTGATTTCTTTCATTGAATTCAATCCGCGTAGCTATTACTCTCTGTGGGATCAATAACCATATGTACTACAACTAATTTACTGTGCACTTGTAGTTTGAAAAAGTTATGTCGTATTAAAGGAAAACCTAACACATATCAAGTTTTTGGCACCGTTGCCGGGGAGTATACTAGCTGCCTTTAAATTCGATAAGAACTCTCGTCTAAGATACTTTAAATTTTTCATTTGAATCTTTCAATTCTATTTTGCTTTTACTTCTTTGTTTCTCGATAACCTCTGTTTTCCCTTTTAGTTTTTGTTTGTGGATTCGCAGTGCATGACAAGGAGCCAAAACTCTGAAGCCGTGACTCCAATCCATGACATTGATCTACTAGAATGTGAACTTATAAGACTTCAAAGACAACAAATCATGGCCGAGTTAAGGAACCATGACCATGGTGCCCTTGACATCGATCAACAAAACCAAGATGCTGCCATTGATGCTCGTGGACAGCCGATGCATGATGAGGATGATGATCTAATCTACAAACCTGCTGAAGCACAAGCCGACCCTCTGGAGGTCCACAGCGAAGCTCCTCATGAAGCTAATCCTTTACGCGTGGGAGACAATCTCAATGTTCCTCATCATCAGCCTCCTAATGTTGCTAACGCACAACATCATGCTAATGTTGGTATTATACAAGCTGCTTATGTGTACCCTCTGAGACGTGACAATCTGAACCGTACCATAGCCAACTTTGACATACCCAATCAGTATCCTCAAGACCGAGCTGCCATACGAGTTCCTAATCCACCAAGGCGTGACTACGAGATAAAACCTCAAATCATTGGTTTGGTGAAGAAAAAACAGTTCCATGGACTCTCCACGGAACACCCTATGGATCACATCGATCTCTTTGAAGAAATCTGCAGTACAACAAGAACAAATGGTGTACCCAAAAACTATTTGAAGTGTAAGCTTTTCCCTTTCTCTCTAGCCGACAAGGCTCATAGATGGTTAAGGTCTTTACCCCCTGGATCGATCACTATTTGGGAAGGATGCAAGTCAACCTTTCTTAATCACTTCTACACGAAGTCGAGATCCAACTCTCTTAGGAACAAGCTTCAAGGATTTAAACAATGACCGGTCGAATCTTTCTATGAAGCATGGGAACGCTTCAAGGACTATGAACGTGATTTTCCTCACCATGGCTTCAGTGGAGGTAATCTTCTCCTAAGTTTTAACTCTCACTCGACACGGCCAACAATGGAGACTTTACTACTAAGACCGTTCTAGAAGGATGAGCTCTCATTGAAAATTTTTCTGCGAGTAGTAGCATCACTTGCACCGGCTTTGATAGAATAATCCGTTCTAGTGATTCTGATGCTAAGCAGATCACCAAGCTTAAGAACATGATGAGCCAACTTCCAAGGAACCAACACCGCGCAGTCAATGCTTGCGAGACGATTGACAATGGAAACAATGATGCTTTACAAGAGTTTGATGATTCATTCGATCAAGAAGAAGATGTTAACTATGTTGGTACTCAAGGATTCTACCAGAACTGTGGATACAACAAAAACTTCAACAACAACTTCCAGAATAATTCTACCTTTCCTATAGGAACCTGAATGTGGAGAACCCTCAAGATCAGAACTATCCGCAGCAATCAAAGCCGTTTCAAAACCGCTTTCAGAACAACAACTTTGGTGGCAACAAAAACTTCTAGCCATGTCCTCCTTTCTCAATAACAAAGTACCTTTCCCTAACGTCCCATCCAGACCAGCCCAGGCGCCTCAACCTCAAGGTAGTAACCTTGAGAAAATGATACAGGAATTGCTTATTTCTCATCAACAAGCAACAAGGGATATCAACATAAAGGTGGACAATATCTATGGTCAATTGAATGGAAAGTTCGAAAGTCTTTCCTCCTTTGTCAAGAAGCTGGAAACTCAAGTCGCACAAACCGTAGCTAGACCAACTGGTGTACTTCCGGGAAAACCCGAGGAGAATCCTAAAGCATATTGCAATGCTATCTCAACTGTACCAGCCCTCACTAGGCGTGTGAGCGAGCCATTGGTACCTCTATTTGATTCTCACAAAGATATGGTCCATATGAGACGAACCATGGATGAAAATGAGCCACAACGCTACCCTCTAATGAGACTACCTAAAGTAGAAGATCCTGGACGCTTTGTCTGCTTTTGCTCCATAACAGACATCAAATTCTCTAACTCTCTTTGTGATTCTGGTGCTAATATTAATGTTATGTCGAGAAATGTTACTGAAAGACTTAGACTTAGAGACGTGTCTCCGTCCAACTTAAGAAGTTTTTTTGGAGACTCATCACAGAAAATCCCTGATGGATTAGTTCGCGAGTTGCAACTAGTTGTGGAAGACTGAATAGTCCCTACAGATTTTCACATCCTTGATATTTATGAAAGGACCACAAGACTTTTGATTTTGGAAAGACCGTTCCTTGCCACGGTTGATGCTATCATCGATCACAACAACAAGAGAACAACATTTGCCAACATCAACAAGAAGGTTTATTATCCAGCACTCTCCACTACCAAACCTCAAACCCCACCGTTTGATGAAAAATCAATGTATCCCGATATCGCCAAAACCAAACCGGGAAGCAAAAGTTTCAACAAGAAGACTCGAAAGCTACCATCCAAGCCACCCAAGCAGCCCCAGATCTCAAAGATATAGATCATAGTTCCTCCTGAGCTTAGCAAGGAAAGCAAGGAATAAATCCAAGAGATGATAAGGCACGCTAAAGAAGTCCTCCTTAAAGCGAAAAAATTATGAGACAGCCTCAAAATGACAACTTGTGATAGAAGCTGGAGCTAACTATCAAGATTTAAAGGAAGCTGAAGGAACAACAACTCCCGAGGCTACACCTTCTCAAGCCTAACCAGCTGCCCAAGTCGAGCCAAAGACTTCAAACAAGCGCGCTTAGTGGGAGGCAACCCACTTGTACGTTTTCTTTCCATTATTTAGTTTTAATTTCCTTTTGCTTCTGATGTTTGCATGTTTTGTTTCAGGTTTTTCATAAAAACAGAAAAGAAAATAGAAAAGAACAAAATAGAAAACAAGAAAAAGAAAAGAAGGCGAGCTGGAGACGACCTAGGCCACTAGGGCCAGTGACCGAGGTCCCAAGAAGAGCCATCCCCGGTCACGAGGCTAGTACCGAGGTTTTGGGCTAGATTCAGAAAATTTGTATCAAGTGGCAAAGGGAACCACAAGACCGGTCAAATCGACTTGACTAACGTATGCAGAAGTCAACATATTGATCATACCATTCTGGTCTATGCTGAAAGTCCCTACCAAGCAAGTTTTAACTCCAGCATGAAGTATTGTACCATATGGCAAAACTCCGGTCCCAGGAGCCAGTGACTGAGGTTTTGAAGAATTTTTGAAAAAAATGTGATGTGAAGAATCTTTGATTTTAAGGAGCATTCCAAAGCAAACTAAACAACTTAATGGAGCCATGCACAACTCCTCAAAGTCATCCATGACTCTAGAACTAGTCAAGGCCAAGGTCGACCATACTAAGCCGCGACCGAGTCATTCATGTTTTGTTGACAAAATCCGAATCTACCCAATCCAACGATCTATGATTGAAAATCTACCATTAATGGAACATTTCAGGAGTAATGATCGAGGCACTTTTGGAAAATGTAGTTCAGATTGGAGGATTCTCAATCTTGGAGCATCAATACCGATCCAGACCATAGAATTCACAAAGGAGTGACAAAAACGAAATCTACTCGATCAAATGAGCCATACTCTAATATTCACCCAAAAATTCGATATTTCGAAGATGATGATCAAAGAAATTTTGGAGAAGGAAGCTCAGATTCAAAGATGGACACATTTCAACATCATGACCATAGCTGGCACCGTCCTGCGGCTACTAAATCTACAAAGGTACAAAAATTTCTAAAATCTACTCAATCAAATGATCTACAATCAGATATTCAACCACAAATTGAGTATTTTGGGAGTGATGATTGAAGAAAATATGGGAAAATACGATTGAAATCGAAAGATTGTCGATGCTCAATGATATATCATAGTTTTTATGGTTTTAAGCCATGATATAAGTATTGTTTTTAGAGTCTTTTTGGTATTCTTTGAGTCTTATTAGGTACAAGTACGAGCTTGACCTTGTTGATGCACTTTGGAGCTTTTGGAGCCTTGTAGCTGAGCAAATCAACTTGGAGAAAAATCTAGGTGTTGATGTCGATCGATACACCCCATTGGTGTCGATTGACATGGGTCATGACTATCAAAGCCATCCAAGATTTTATCAAGTTTGAAGAAATTACAAAGTTTTCCCAAGAGTTTTAATTATTTACAATACAAGTCCTTTTCGTATTTTAGATATATCTAGGTTTTTAGAAGTAAAAGAAGACTAAGTTTTGTTTTATCAAGTTCTTTGAGAGATTTTGGAGCTAGAGAGCTTTGGAGAGAAGAACTCACCTTGTAGAGAGAAGATTCTAAACTCCTTTCATACTGTTGATATCTCTATGCAATTTATAAAGACCATGATTTGTGTTTCATTGATTATGTCTGAGTAATTGATAACATTGCATTTTGGTATGTTTTTACTATTGTTTTATTGCAACAAAGCATAGGATTTAGGCATTACTCTTATCACTTATTGCATTTATTTGACATTTAAGATATTTAGTCTCTTTGCATTAGTTTACATGCATTTTGCATACATGTGTTACTTTCAGGTACTTGGAGGTACAAGGAGTCATCACTTGTGTGACCTCTCAGGCCATGAAGACACGTAGTGATTTCTGTGAGGATTCATGACTCGAGTGACATGGAGCCATAGAGTTGAAGACTACAAAGGAAACTCAAGTTACTCGAGGAGGCTACTCGGATGAAGACTCGAGAAGGCTACTCTACCAGACCACTTGACTGCTGGGTCGAGTGGTGAGCACCGCTTCGAGAAGATTCCGTAATTTATAGCGAGACGTTCATTAACCCTAATTCTTGTGTATAAATACCTAGATTAATGATAACTCGCGAGGAGGCGATTTTTACGGAACTTTTATTTCTGCGCCGCTTTAGCATAATTAGTTTATCTCTCTTAGTTATCTCTCTCTAGTTTATCTTTAGATTTCGATTTGGATTTTCTATGACTCTTTGAGATTTAATAAGATCGAGTTTTGATTTACTGTTCCTTTTTCTAAATTTCTTTCTCATCAGATCAACCTTCATCTATGACGAGTCAAAGCTCTTCTGGGCTTTTGGCTTCGATGATGATCTCGATGAGTGAGTAGTCGTTTTAGGGTTTTTGGAGATGGATTAGGTAGTCTCACTCGATCGCCATGGATTTTTGTTGATTTATGCTGATTCGGTTTTAAAATCCCTCTTGGGTTCTTGTTTTTAATGCTTGTACCTCTCTGATCAAGAGGATCATGATTTTAGATGACTTCATGAGCATCAAAAGTTCCTTGAACCATCAGATCTAGTTTTTCCAGGGATTAAGACACAATAGCGTGAAAGTTGGTGCATCAGATGTTGATTTACGTCACGACCCAACTACTCACTTGTTATGAGTCTTTCTTGGCTTTGGTGGATCGATCCTTAGTCACTTGTTGAGACCCTTCACCACGATAGTGGGTTGGATTGGATCTGAGATCCGTCCTCGAGGGATTCACCCTGAGTTTAGTAAATTAGCACCCATGGCGTGAGAGTGTAGATGATCCTATGAGTCTATCCCCAAGATCCCTTTGTCCTTTATTTTAGTCATAATTTTTAGATCTGTCTTTACTTCTTTCATTTAGTAGTTTAGCACCACTCGGCCAAGTCCACTCGAGTTCACCACTCGGGTGACCTACTCGAGTCACTTAGGATTTTGCAACTAGTCTTAGTTTTCGCATGTTTAGTTCATAATTTGTTAGAGTGTGACAGAATCTGCATCTCTAGTTTAATTTTCTGTATTTTAGGTTGTTAGTAAGAAAAACCACTAAAATATATTGCTTGACTTGCTAGCTTAATCCACATGTTAAGTGCTACAGACATGCTCTAGATTAGGTTCGACATTTCACCCTCTATACTATCTATCGATTGAAACCGAAAAATAATGAGTTTCAATTTGGCGCCGTTGCCAGTTTAGAGTCATTGTCTACACATTTATCATTTTTAAGCTTACTATATCAAGTTTCTTTTGCATAAAAGATCTGAGATTTTCATCTAGCAAGGCTTGTTTTTGCTACTAGACTTCTCAGATCGATATTCTATTGGCATTAGCCTTTTGTTTAAAGTCTTACTGATTTGTGTTGAAGTTCTGTTTGTGTTGCATCAGGTACCATTTTACTCGATTAGTCTACTCGAGTGCTTATCTCGAGTCGTCCTTACACCGCATGCGAACACGCTCTCAGACTCGCTTAGATTAGTCCACGAAGGAGACACAGTTGAAATGGCAGAGCAACCTGCACCTCGAGTCAATAGAGCTGGTGATGCACCAAGCACACACTCCACCAGGCAAGGGATTGTGGCACCTCCTGTTGCCAATAAAAACTTTGAGATCAAATCCGGTCTCATCAGCATGGTCCAGAGCCACAAATTTCACGGTCTCCCCATGGAGAACCCATTGGAACATCTTGACCAATTCGACCGTTTGTGTGAGCTCACGAAGATCAACGGTATATCTGAAGATGGGTTCAAGCTTCGTCTATTCCCCTTCTCTCTAGGCGACAAGGCCTCTTAATGGGAACGAGCTTTACCCCAAAATTCTATCACTACTTGGGATGATTGCAAGAAGGCGTTTCTCCTGAATTTCTTTTCCAACTCCAGAACTGCAAAGCTGAAGAATGACATCTCAAGCTTCACTCAAAGGAACAATGAAAGCTTCTCAGAAGCTTAGGAGAGGTTCAAGATGTATACCACTCAATGCCCTCACCACGGATTCAGCAAGGAATCACTCCTTTGCACACTATATTGAGGTGCAAGTCCGAAGATCAGGTTGCATCTGGACACTGTCAGCAATGACAACTTCCTGAACCAAGATGTCACTTCTGGATGTGATTTAGTTAAGAATCTAGCCATTTCTGATGGAAACTACAATGAAGACTTCGACAGAACGATCAAGGGATCTTCTACATCTGCTACTTCCAACAGCAAGGAGATTCAAGCACTGAACGACAAGCTCGATAAGCTTCTCCTCGCTCAGCCGAAACAAGTCCACTTTGTGGGAGAGTCATCCTCACCTCAGGATCCAACCATTGAAGACTATCAGTTTGAAGAGATACTCTACATTCAGAATCAAGCTGGTTTCAACCGAGGCTTCATTAACTACAGGAGCAAGACTTTTTGTTCAAAATCTTCCAACAAATCCACCTGGATTTGCCCCAAGACCTACTCCGCAGTCTGATAGTGAGCTTAAGGCATTGCTTCTCCAACTTCTTCAAGGTCAAAATGCTGCAACTCAAGATACCACCAAGCGATTCACTGAGCTTCGAACTCACATTGATTGCTCTTACGACAATTTGAACCACAAGCTCGAAATCTTGAACAACAGATTGAAACATCTTGAGTCCAACTCTCCCTCAGCTTCCACTAAGTCCACAGGTCAACTTCCTGGGAAAGCAGTGCAAAACCCCAAAGACTCTGCAAATGTCTATGCAGTCTCCACAGCCACAGCTATCCATCTCCTTCCTTTCAAGAAGAGATTCTCACACATCACCTGGGATGGTGATCTTCAAGGTGGGGGGGGGGTATCCTGTCAAACTGCTGCTGTGATCGCTGAGAGCACACCACTCGAATAACCCACTCGAGTGAGTAATCGAGTCGACTTCGTTTCAATGAACGAGAAGCGAATTCTAGAACTGCACGCCATGATCAGGAGTCCTTTCCCAGAAAGATTCGCCGAAAATATTGAGAAGGAATATGAGATCATGTTGGAAGAAGAACTTCTGGAGCTGGAAAAGTCAATGACCTTTGATGAAGCTGTTGAGAAACTGGGACCTTTTGGGTATTGTTTGAGAGAAAGAACCTTGAAGAAAATTCAAGATAGGAGAGCAACAGCTGCTAAGTCTCAGGAATGCCAAGTAATTGCTCAGCAGGAGGTTTCGGTACAAGAGAAGTTAGAAGATCCAGGATCTTTCACTTTACCATGCTCAATCAATAACCAGGCATTTGGTAAGTCTCTCTGCGACTTGGGTGCTTCTGTCAGCATCATGCCTTTGTCTATGGTAGAAAGGCTTGGTTATCACAAGTTCTTGCCAAGCATGTTATCACTAGTCTTAGCTGATAGAACGGTGAGATTTCCACATGGACTACTTGAAAATGTTCCAGTGAGGATAGGGAAACTTGAAATACCCACGGATTTCATCATCATGAAGATGGACGAAGAACCCGAAGATCCTTTGATTCTAGGGAGACCCTTTCTAGCATCCTCGCAAGCCATCATCGATGCCAAGACTGGAGAGATACTTCTTCGAGCTAGCAACGGTTTAGAGGTGAGATTCAACACTTCATCCAGATTGGAGAGCTCAACCTTTGAAGGTCAGCTATACTCCGTGGAAGAAGTCGATGATGAAGAAATGTTCGAGCGTAACTGTCGACTCCTGGGTTATTCAGTCAATACGAGGAGTAGTGCAACCTTTTGTCACATTTGCTGAAGATGGGACACCGAATGAGGGAATAGCACAGGTCACTAGACGATCTGACTCGAGTGACCACTCGAGTGACATAGCAAACCACTCAACTCGACTTGGTCGAGTATACCACTCGGACACTTCTCACCACATGCTCCACTCGGACTCTTCTCATCATGTAGCTGTGCCAACGTCTACAACTCAACATGGTGCAGATAAGGGTACAATTCTTGCCCTACAGATTTTGGTAGCAGAACTCTCACTCTTAGTGGAAAGATTGACTCTGGAGGTTTCAAAGCTTAAGCAAATTCAGACTCCACCAGAAGAGTTCAACAAGAAGCGTAAGCCACCAGAGATGAGTCAAAGGTTCTGTAATGCTATCTGATCATCATCTTACCATCATTCCAAGCCAAGTCTAGAGAGGTCAACACCGACTCTCAAGGACACTTTTCAAGCCTAAAAGAGTAAGAAGTCCAGCTAAGTGACTATAAACAAGATCACTTGGGAGGAAGTCCCATGACTATCTTTGTAAATATCTTTTTAGGGTTTTATGAATCTTGTTATTTTTGATGTTTTTATTTAGTGTTTTTGAATTCAAGTTTATGAGATTAGCCAAGTGTGAGTGAAGAGCCAGAGTCTTGAAAAGCCAAAGCACTCGAGTACACCACTCGACCACACCACTCGATCAGACTGGTCGAGTGGTCTAGGTTTTTTTAAAAATCTCAACTTTTACTCTCAACCACTCGATTCATCTAACCTATCCTCTTTATTTCACTCGACTTCTTCTTTCATCATTTACACGATTTCTCAAAAAAAAAAAAAAAATTTCTCAAAAATCTCTCTAGAAATTTTCTTAAAATTTTCAAATTTTTTCATCAAATCATCATCATGTCATTTCACTCAACTAATTCCGACACCAACTTGTAAGTTTTTTACAACTTTTTGATCCATTTTGTAGTGAAAATCTGGGTTTGAAGTTTTCAAAATTTTTGAAAATTTTCTTCAAATGTTTTTACTTGCATGTTGATTAATCGGGTTGATTATGAGTAGAACTTGGCTTAGGAAGTGAACCCCATGGTTGAATTGCTTAGAATTGTGAAAATTTTGTTTTAATTGGTGCATAAAATTTTCGGAACTACATATTGAGTTAGAACATAAAATTTCACCATTGCTATTTGCTTGTTTGTTGATATGAGAACTCACTAGTAGTTTTCGTTGTCAAATTTAAGCAAAATCTTGAAATTTATAACTCAACCACATAGAACTCGTGATGAACATTGAAAATTTATGAAATTCTTTATCTTTGGGTGTTTAAACATGAACTGCTTTGAATTTTTAATGTCTTTGATTGTTTGTTTAGTTTCTCAAGTCAAGCACTCGGTTTAGTCAAGTCGAATACAAAAATTATTTGGAAATTTTTGTCAACTCAACCTGACTGGTCGAGTGACTTACTCGAGTGGTCCAAATTTTTGCTAAAACTTACAATTTCTGCCATTGTTTCAGGTACTCAGGTAACACCAGGACTCGAGCAACTCGAAGTACTACACACGCTGAGAGTGGATTCTCGAGATCCCGAGGAGACATAGCTCGCGGGAAGAGAGTTTTAGAAGAAGAATCGATGCAAAGGGATGTCGAAACTTTAGATGCAAAGTGATGATTCCGAAACTTTAGATGGGAGTAAGAGTGATAACTCAGAGGAGGATCAGATCGTCTCAATACAAAAGTGGATGAAGTTCTTTGGTACTAAATACCCCACCCCCTATACAAACTCATGGGAAGCTTTACCAAGCAGGTGACATCATTGATGCTTTCTTCGAGTCGATGAAACTTGCCACTTTTTGGCAACGGTGAAGCTTCATCTCTATTAGGTGAGATCTGGCATGGGATCCAATGAAGAACTTGGGTTTGTCAGCTTCAAGATCAGAGGCTCGGAGTACACATTGCCTCTGAGTGTGGTTGATAGTGAGTTCGGGTTTAGAAGAGGGCCAGGACAAGCTCAAGACTTTGACAAGAAAGAGCTCAATGAGTTGTGGTTGGAGTTAGGAGGCAAAGATAAGTATCAGTCTTCCCGGGCTAAAAGCAGTGAGATTAGGCATCCCTCCATGAGATATCTCCACAGGACGCTTGCAAACTCTATGTTTGCAAGAAGGGCCACTGGGACAGTTAATGAAGGGGAATTGAGGATTCTGGACAAATCCCTTCAAGAATGCTTGGTCTACTCTTCCTAGGAAAAGAGAGACAGTGGAGAGGAGATGCGAGGAGACATGGCTGATACTGGAAACGCCATAGTTTTGGTGAAACATCTGATGAGCTACAGGGCGAACGCCATCAGAAATGAAAGAATGGTGAATAAAGCTGAACTTGCTGTAGGAGGTATTGTCACTCCTTTTCTTCACGCAGCTGGAGTGGAGATGACATCTCACCCTACACCACCACTTTGGATGGATTTAGAGCATATGCGTGACACGCAGACTATCACTGCAAACCGGGTGGAGGACAAGTATGCCTTCAACTTCACTTACCCACGAGTTGGAAGGGCAAAAATCATCCTACCTTATGGAGGATTGCCCAAGATCTACGCTGAAGAAGGTGCGAGAAGTATCAGCTTTGTCCCACCTGTGAGAGATCTATATGATCAACACGCTAAAGTGCAAGAATCTGATGATGAAGTCCTTCGATCTTTCATGGACAACACTCAGCCGCCTCAAACCTTCCATTTTGATGACTCGGAGTGCACATCCCTACGCGAAGCTAATCAGAAGATTGGGTTTCTTCAGAAGTGGAACAAGTGGTAGGATAAGGCATTCAACGCCTTGAAGAAAAAGGCTACAAACCTCACTAAGAGGTTGTTAGCTGCTGAGAACAAGCAGAAGAAGCCAAACCTAGTCCTCACCTACTTAACGAGAACAAGCTCACTTAGGGGCTTCTCCTGAAGATTCCACTTTGCCTCGCCATCACGGAGATCATCTGTTGATCAGATGTATAGGAAGAGACGTCCTGACTATCCCGTCGAGCATTTGGAGCATTCATCACCAGAAGCCTCTACTCCTCACGTCCAACCAAGTCAAGTTGAGCACGCAGAAGACGCCACTCGACCATCTGGGTTGAGTGGTCCACTCGAGTCAGAACCCAGACTTCAGCAGACTTCACCACTCGAGTCACACGAGGGAGCTGAGCCAATGCAAAGAATCTCCCTAGTCATTCCTCCCTACACCCAGGAGAGCATGCCGGCCAGCATTGGCGCCTACTTCAGTCCACACCAATGAGGTACCACAACCTTCCTTTTGTATATACCATTGCATAACTCTTTTTGGTTTTCTTTGTTTAATCTTTTAGGCTTCCCTTTGAATTTTTATTACACAAGCACTACAAGAAATCTACCGCAAAACTGACGGAATTTCCGACGGCCAATAATTCCGTCGGAAAAAATCGACGACTTCCCGACGGATTTCCGATGGATTACCGAGGGATTTAAAAATATCGGCAATCCGATGGAAATCCATGCCGTTATATTCCGATGGATTTTTGACGGCTTCTGGAAATATGTTGGATAATATGAATGTTAATGTAGCCATTGAATTTACCGTTGTAAACCGACGGATTTCTGATGGAAATCCGATGGAAACGAGTTTATATATATGTTTCTCCTTTCCTCCATCCCATTACACAACAAGCTTAATTTCATATCTCTCTCTCATTTCTTGTTTACTTAATACGAATTCTAAAAAAAAGTGAAAAATATGTCTAGATATTTTCGATCATGGATGGACGAACCATTGATGGATCTGGAGACGAACAACTTGAACGAGGAGTATGCATGAGGCATATACGAGTTCATGGAAGTGGCGGGAAAGCAACCGCGTGTTCAAAAATCAGGTAAGTTAAAATGTCCATGTTCAATTTGTAGGAATTCTCGTAATGTTGCGATAGAGATAGTTTGGCATCATTTGTATAGTAATGGGTTTATGCCGGGTTACAAGATATGGTATTTACATGGAGAAACAAATGTTGAGTATGGTAGTACCAGTGAACCAACTGTCTCAGATTCTTTAGGAGGTAGCACGAAAGTAGATGTAGGTGTAGGGAGCGTGCAGATGGTGAATGATGCGTTTAGAGAGAATGTCGAGTTTAGCGGTGAAGAAAGAGATAGGTTCGAAGAACCTAATGTAGAAGCAAGAAGATTTTTGATATATTAGATGCTGCAAAGCAGCCACTATATAAAGGGTGTAAAGAAGGTCATTCGCCTTTATCATCTGCAAGTAGATTGATGACGATTAAGACGGACTACAATTTGGCAGAGGAATGCGTTGATGTGATAACAGATTGGGCGAAAGATATATTGGCAGAAGATAATCTTTTACCCAAATCATACTACGAGGTACAAAAACTTGTATCTGGTCTTGGTTTACCGTATAAGGTAATAGATGTGTGCATCGACAACTGTATGCTATATTGGAGAGAAGAAGAAAACTGCAAAAGATGTCGATTTTGTCGTAAACCACGGTATCGGGAAAGTAGTGGCAGAATTCAAATTCCATATAAACCTATGTGGTATTTTCCAATAATAGAGAGGTTGAAGAGGTTATATACTTCTCAGTGCACGACAGAGCTAATGAGATGGCATGCAGAACATCGTCAAGATGGAGATATTACACATCCTTCAGACGCAGAAGCTTAGAAACATTTTCAATCATTGTATCCGGATTTTGCGTATGAGCGAAGGAATGTGTACCTCGGGTTATGTACAGATGGTTTTAACCCATTTGGGAAGCATGGAAGGAAGTATTCGTTATGGCCCGTAATTGTAACCCTTTACAATTTGCCTCCATCTCTGTGCATGCGTAGAGAGTTTTTATATCTCTCAATTCTTGTTCCCGGCCCAGAACATCCGAAGAGATCACTTGCTATATTCCTCCAGCCATTGATCTATGAGTTACAAAATCTATGGGAGCATGGTGTGGAAGCGTACGATGTTTCAACCCAGCAAAACTTTAAGATGCGTGCGGTGCTTATGTGGACCATAAGAGATTTTCCAGCATATGGTATGTTATCTGGATGGACAACACATGGGAGATTATCGTATCCGTATTGCCAAGATAACACTGATGCATTCCAACTAAAGCACGACAGAAAAAGTTGTTGGTTTGATTGTCATAGAAGATTTTTACCGAGTGATCATCCGTATCGACATTCGAGAACAATGTTTACGAAGGGTAGGTAAGTTTTTGATGGTCCACCGCCTGAGATAGACGGTGAGACTTTATTGGAGCAGTTGAGAGATTTTGGTGCTGAGATGAGTCCTTATTGTGGGGGTAATGGACATGAACCTATTTATGGTGTCGGTGAATTTCATAGCTAGCACAAGAAGAGCATATTTTGGGATTTGCCTTACTGGAAGAACCATTTACTGTGGCATAATCTTGATGTGATGCACGTTGAGAAGAACTTCTTTGAAACATCATGAACACTGTCTTAAACGTCCAAGGGAAGACGAAAGACAATATGAAATCTAGATTAGACTTGCCAGCGTATTGCGATCGAGGTTTTCTTGAAGTGCTCCCAAATGGTCAATGTCCATTTCCATTATCCCGGTTAGAAGCAGCAAAGAAAACAGAAATTTTTGATTAGATTCACGACGATGTTAAATTCACTGATGGATATGCATCTAATCTGCATAACTACATCGATTATGGAGAAGGAAAGTTTATTGGAATGAAGAGTCATGATTGTCACGTTGTGATGCAGAGGCTTCTTCCATTCGCTTTTGCTCATATTCTTCATAAAGACGTCCACCAAGCAATTGCAGGAGTAGGTGCTTTCTTTCGCGATTTATGCACAAGAACACTTACTGTTGAGGGAATCCAAAATTTACAGGCCAATATCCCGGTGATCCTTTGTAATGTAGAGAAGATATTTCCACCATCTTTCTTTGATGTGATGGAACATCTTCCGATCCACCTCCCACGAGAAGCAGAACTAGGAGGCCCGGTTCAATACCGTTGGATGTATCCATTTGAGCGGTATATGTTTCATCTGAAGAAAAAGGTTAAGAATTTGAGTAGAGTAGAGGGATCTATTATCGCCTAGAGCATCAACGAAGAGGCCTCACAGTTTGCTGAATATTACTTCCCATCAGAAGTTCGTACGAAGAGTAGACGTCCTAGTCGCCATGATGATCGTAATGAGAGAGCGATTTACCCCGTCGTTGTTCCAGACTTATTTTCCCAAGTTGGGCAAGTCAGTGGCAAAGGAAAAAGGCGTAAATTATCTCAAGAGGAGTTTAACAGTTGCATACGTATATCCTAACCAATTGTGAAGAAATTACGGAATACGAAAGGTAAACAAAAATTCTTTTGTGTCATTTAATGTATAATTGATTATTTTATATGCTATTATTAACTTGTAAACAATTTTGGTTTTCGTACAGGATTTACATGGCATTAATACGCGGGTACTATATGGATAAGACAGAAGACGAGCTTCAAGTCCATAAGGAGGAGGATTTTATGCCTTGGTTGCAGTTTTACGTAAGTGTTTAAAAATGCTAAATCATTTTTTTAATACTAATTTGTAACTTATTTTTGTAGGTTTCTGAAGGAGTAAGAAGCGGACAGACATTTCCCACATGGTTATTGGAAATTGTTAATGGTCCAAACTACATTGCAACTTCTTATCCTAGATACTGCAGTCGGGGATATGGGTTTAGGGTTCATGACGAGAGAAGGACAAGGCAAACTTCAGATTCTGGTATTTCAGTGAAATCTGGTAATGATGTTTACTACGACATTCTTCAAGAAATATTGGAAGTGCGGTACCCAGGAATGTTAGACTTGAGGTGCAATGTTTTCAAGTGTGATTGGTATGATTCAACACTCGGTCGTGGGCTTCATGTGGACCAATTTGGTGTTACGTCTGTTAATTCAAGTCGGAGACTAGAAACGTATGACCCATTCATTCTAGGATCACAAGCTGAGCAGGTAGGGTACAAATATTAGTGTAATTAATACTCAATTCATTATTTTGTTATAATAATTACAAAATTTATATGTTTTTTTTAGGTGTGCTATATTCGTTACCCTCGAGTTACATGGCGGACAGATCCTTGGCGCACAGTTACTACAGTGACCCCGAGAGGAAGAATTTATGGAGTTGCAGAACATGATGCTTTACATCCAGCAGCAGTTGTTCCAATGGATCCAGTTGAGCCTTCTTGTGATCTGGATCTTGTTGTTGATTTCACACAATTTGGTTTAGTTTTTTCGGAATCAGAAGAAGAACAAGGTGAATTTTATGAGGATTCAGACTCAATTCCATCTGAGGGATCAGCATCATCATCTGATGAAAATTAGTTATATATGTGTGTTTTGTATTATTTTTTATTTTTACAGAAAGGTGTAAATTTGTTTTTGTGTATTTTATTTATTTTTGACATTACGGTGTAAACCATAGGTTCTCGAAGACCATAGCTGATGAGCATTTTATAAGCTCAACTTGAACTTTGTATATTTTTTTATTGTTAGAAGTAAATAACCATTAAACCACATATAAACATAAACCATTAAACGAAATATACACAATTACCATTAAACCAAAAATACACAATAACCATTAAACCCATATCCGTCAGAAATTCCGACGGATAACCGACGGAAAGATAATTTAAAACCCTAAACACGGACATGTGTTTTCGTTAAAAAATACCCAAAACCGTCGAAAATCCGTCAGAAAAACGGATTTCAAACCCTAAACACGGACACGTGTATTCCAAAGACCAAAGGTCGTGTATTTGGTCTTTCGGACGATGAATCTTTTTCTGCAACTTCGCGTTTCTACGGCGATTCTCCCGATTTTAGGGCTGAGCTACGCTGTGAGGCGCTGAGATGGACGCCATGAAGACGCAGCTGCAACACCTCGCAGAAGATCGAGAAGCGGATCACCTCCAACAAGAAGCGGAATGTGAGAGAACCCGCAAATTGGAGGCGGATCACCTGGCATTGCGGCAACGCATGGAGGAATTCTTTTCCTGATTCCCGCCATCGTAGTTTTAGTTTGTTTTAGTTTTTTTTTTGTTTTTTATTTGAATTATTTTATAACTATTGAATTTTTATTTGAATTATTGCATTATTTATAATTATTATTTCTTTAATTTTATTTTATATTAGAAAACAAAATTTTAAAATTAATAAATTTATTTTTTATAATTCGATTATATAATTAAAAAAAATAAACAATTCCGTCGGAAATCCGTCGGTTTTATATCCGTCGGAATTCCATCGATATTTAAATATCTGAAATCCGTCGGTTTTAAAACCGTCGGAATTCCGTCGGTTTTAGATCCGTCAGAAATCCGTCGGTTTATAAATATCAAAAATCCATCGGTTTTAAACCGACGGAAAACCGACGGCTTCAACACCGACGGATTTCCGATGGAATTCTGATTTCGGTATTCCGTCAGAAATCCATCGGAATTTCTGATGGATTTTTGATGCAGCTTTTATTTCCGACGAGATAGAAGAGACGGCAAAAACTGACGGATTTTCGATGGATTTTGCCAGATCCGACGGATTTCTGACGGAATTGGCCATCAGTTTTGTGGTATTTTTCTTGTAGTGAAGGGACTGTGTAATTTAAGTTTGGGGGACTGTCTAAGAGATGTATTTGACATGTTTTCTTTGTTTTCTTAATTCAAATTTTGCATCAATCTATGTGCATCTAAAACCCATAAAAATTTGATTTTTTTTAGAAAATGATTTCACAAAAAAAACAGTGTCATGTAGTTGCATTTGCTTAGGATTGTTGCATTTAGCATAGGGGATGATGACGAGTTAACCAATTAAGGCTTAATAACCAAACATATGATTTCAGTGCCATTAGTTATAAGTTGTCTTATGCATTCACCTTAGTTTGAAACGTAAGGCTACACCTTGCTTGGAATTAAATTTAGCACTCTCACTTGGTTAAAAACTTGCTGTGACTTGTAAATCTATCCCTATGAATTTGAACCTTAAATTTGAAAACTTAATTATCATGATACGCTCTAAAACTTAAAACTCATGGATACCTCAAAATACTTGGATTTTCTTTCACCTTTTACCAGTCTTGCTAATCCAAGTAGTTGTTTCCATTATTGAGACAGTTCCACAAAAACCAAACCAAAAACTTCATTTCAGACCAATACATCAGTTGTGAGAGAAGTGAGGCCTATTTTCTGATTGAATTGTAGAGAAAGTATTAGGTTTTGCCGACAGGAGTAGCCTCTCATGTAGTCTCTGGTTCACATTTTTTGAATCAGATTAGGCTAAGGGGTTCGAATGGGTTTTGGGTTTGAGTTTGGGAAAGAAAAGAGTTTGCTAAAAAAAATGTATGCCTTTGGAGAGCGTAGTTCAAAGAAAATGTATAAGTCTAGTAAAGGATTTGGAAGAAAAAGATTAGAGTTGGCTCTGAATCATGAAAATAAAAAGAAAAAAATATATAGCCATACCACTCGAGTATCTGACTCGACCAAAGTGGTCGAGTCAAGTCTTAGAAAAAAAAATAGAAAATTTCCCAAATTCGCTAGAAGTTAAAGAAAAAAAATGTAGAAACATCCTCTCCTTAGAAAAAAAACAGAATGATCGATCCTTGGATTCACAGAGAAAAGAAAGAAAGTCTTTAAATATTAAAGGGTAGAGTTAGGATCAGTTTCTGAGGTTTTAGAGTTAGGGAAGTCATTGGATGATCATGGGTAGATGATAGTCTGCTCCTGTATGCATCAGTTGGCTTTACCTTTATCATTCTCTTAAAATTCAATCCTTTTCAATGAGAGATCCTGATACTTGTGCTTAAACCAGAGGAAGAAAAGATAACTTTTATCTCTTAAAACTTGTCCCTCAACCAAATGAGTTTTAGTTATTGCATATCATGATCCACCAGTTCATGTTTAATCAATGTTAAAGGGATAGTTTACTTTGAATGCTTGTTTTGGCTGAGTCTTAATGTTGAATTCTATGTGATGAGTATGGCTAAAGCTTTGAAGTAAAACTGTTGTGAATTGTATGCTAGAACTATTAACTATGGTGCTGACTTCAGAGGTTTGCTTAGTTTGCTAGATTCTGAGTCCCCACTTTCAACCTTACTCCTTTCATCTTATTCTTTCTATTTGCTTGAGGGCAAGCAAAGGATAAGTTTGGGGGAGTTTGATAACATTGCATTTTGGCATGTTTTTACTATTGTTTTATTATTGCAACTTAGCATAGGTTTTAGGCATTACTCTTATCACTTATTGCATTTATTTGACATTTAGGATATTTAGTCTCTTTGCATTAGTTTGCATGCATTTTGCATACATGTGGTACTTTCAGGTACTTGGAGCTGCAAGGAGTCATCACTTGTGTGACCTCTCAGGCCATGAAGACACGTAGGGATTTCTGTGAGGAGTCATCACTTGTGTGACCTCTCAGGCCATGAAGACACTTTGGGATTTCTGTGAGGAGTCATGACTCGAGTGAAATGGAGCCATAGAGTTGAAGACTACAAAGGAAGCTCAAGTTACTCGAGGAGGCTACTCGGATGAAGACTCGAGGAGGCTACTCGACCAGACCACTTGACTGCTGGGTCAAGTGGTGAGCACCGCTTCGACAAGATTCCGCAATTTATAGCGAGACGTTCATTAACCCTAATTCTTGTGTATAAATACCTAGGTTAATGATAACTAGCGAGGAGGCAATTTTTTCACAACTTTTATTTCTGCGCCGCTTTAGCATAATTATTTCATCTCTCTTAGTTTTCTCTCTCTAGTGTATCTTTAGATTTCGATTTGGATTTTCTATGACTCTTTGAGATTTAATAAGATCGAGTTTTGATTTACTGTTCCTTTTTCTAAATTTCTTTCTCATCAGATCATCCTTCATCTATGACGAGTCAAAGCTCTTCTGGGCTTTTGGGTTTGATGATTATCTCGATGAGTGAGTAGCCGTTTTAGGGTTTTTGGGGATGGATTAGGTAGTCTCACTCGATCGCCTTGGGTTTTTGTTGATTTATGCTGATTCGGTTTTAAAATCCCTCTTGGGTTCTTGTTTTTAATGCTTGTACCTCTCTGATCAAGAGGATCATGATTTTAGATGACTTCATGAGCATCAAAAGTGCCTTGAACCATCAGATCTAGTTTTTCCAGGGATTAAGACACAATAGCGTGAGAGTTGGTGCATCAGATGTTGATTTACGTCACGACCCAACTACTCACTTGTTATGAGTCTTTCTTGGCTTTGGCGGATCGATCCTTAGTCACTTGTTGAGACCCCTCACCACGACAGTGGGTTGGATTGGATCTGAGATCCGTCGTCAAGGGATTCACCCTGAGTGTAGTAAATTAGCACCCATGGCGTGAGAGTGTAGATGATCCTATGAGTCTATCCCCAAGATCCCTTTGTCCTTTATTTTAGTCGTAATTTTTAGATCTGTCTTTACTTCTTTCATTTAGTAGTTTAGCACCACTCGGCCAAGTCCACTCGAGTTCACCACTCGGGTGACCTACTCGAGTCACTTATGATTTTGCAACTAGTCTTAATTTTCGCATGTTTAGTTCATGATTTGTTAGAGTGTGACAGGCTCTGCATCTCTAGTTTAATTTTCTGTATTTTAGGTTGCTAGTAAGAAAAACCCCTAAAATATATTGTTTGACTTGCTAGCTTAATCCACATGTTAAGTGCTACAGACATGCTCTAGATTAGGTTCGACATTTCACCCTCTATACTATCTATCGATTGAAACCGAAAAATAATGAGTTTCAGTAATCCACTTGTTAAATTTAGGATTTTCAAAGGGTTTATGATGAATTGTTGAATTGAGCATAACATATTAGGATAATCTTAATTGTTCTTCATCTAGATTTGAATCTATACTAGATCTGGATTGATCACCTGGAATCTAGAACTTTCGGATAATTAATATAGATGAAAGTGTTATTGATATCTTGAACAAATCTTAGATGAGCAAAATAGCCTACTCGCAAAGAGATTTGGTTTAGAGATTTTGTGAACATATCATACCTGATATTATTTCATCCTTTATCATTAGGGTTTACAAAGAGATTTGGAATTCTATGATTTAAGTATAGTTATCATTGCAGAGAGAGTTGAGTGATTATATCATTGAGTTTTGAGTTTAAGAACCGGCCATACATGCATCCTACATTGAACTCCCCCAATTCACAATTCTGAATTACCTGAATTGAATTCCCTAGGTCTAACGCTTTCTCATATTGAACTTACACCTCATCTACTTTCGTTTATTTACTATCGCATCATTTTACTTTTAATTCTTTTTGTTGTATAGCTTTATTCAAAATTGATACATCTATTGTGTGAATCCCATAGTCCTTGTGAATTCGATCCCTAAGTACTACAATGATCTCTTAATTTGAGAGAGTAGCTCTAAGGGTAAATTTGAGCATATCAAATTTTGGCGCCTTTGCCGGGGACTCTAATTCACCATTAGATTTTAGTTAGAGTTTAGTCTAGACTTTTCTTTTATTTTGTTTTTTACGTCTCTTTCTTTTTCTTTCTCTTGTGTGTTTTAGGTGCATGCATACGTACAACACCAGGAGCAAAAAAAATCAAGCACTACTTGCAACTTAAGAGATCGGGAAGTTAGAGCGGGCTAATCGAAACACACAGAGGATATCAGAGATCGTTAACCCAATTTTGCTAGTGAGAGATGAAGCTGGAGTCTATCATGAGATAGAGGGTAATGTGCGCAATACGCAGGGTTAGAAGCTTGATGCTGAGGGAAACCCTATAGTCGAGATCGTCGAGCACGTCGACCGACACGCTGCTGTTGCGCATGGCAATAATGAGAATGAAGCTGAGGAGAGAACGCTCATTGAGTACAACAGGCCTAATCAGTTCTACACTAATAGGTCTGCCATCCGACGTCTTGCTTTTCAGAGGAACTATTTCGAGTTGAAACCCCAGTACTTTACTCTTGTGGGGCAACATCCTTTCCATGCTCTGTCCCATGAACATACAATGGACCACATTGAGAAGTTTGAGATTTGGCTTTTAGCATTAAAGCCAATGGAGTGTCAAAGGACTACCTTTTCTGCAAGCTCTTCCCATACTCACTTGCTGGGGAGGCAGCTCACTGGTTGAAGCAATTGAAACTGGATTCTTTGCTAACTTGGAAGGATACTAAGACTGCTTTTCTGGATAACTTCTACGATGATGCTAAGACAGAAGATTTGAGGAACATAATCGCTCAGTTTACTCAAGGCCCTACTGAGACTTTTAAGGCTGTATGGCTGAGGTTTAAGGCATATCAGAGAGATTGTCCACACCATGGTTTTAATGAAATTCAGATTTTTAGGACATTCTTCAGTGGGATTGATTGGAGATATTAGATTGTTTTGGATGCTACTAGCAATGGAAACTTTAACACCAGAAAACCAAGAGCTGCGAGTGAGTTGATTAAGAACTTAGCATCTAGTAACAATACCAAGAATGCAGATTCTGAGAGGAAGAAGCAAGCAGCTGGTTTGGATAATGGTCAGATTGCTGAAATGAAAGCCAAGCTGGATACGGTACACAACCTTCTGGTGAACAAGAAATCAGTTCACTTTGCTCAAGAGGTTCAGACTTTTGAGCCAGAAGAAAACTGCATTAAAGAGGATGTGAACTATATGAATGGTTTCGGATTTAATGGTGAGAGGTTGACTCCTTTTCGGATTTAACAAGAAATCAGTTCACTTTGCTCAAGAGGTTGACTCCTTTTTCTAAGACTCCAGAGAGTGAGAAGAAAGCAATGTTGGATCAGATACTGGAAGGTTAGCAGAGAATTACTACCGACTTCAATGGGAAGATTGATAATCTTTACACTGACTTGAATGTGAAGATTAAAATTTTGAGTACTCATGTCAAGAAGCTGGATGTTCATATTGCACAGACTGCTGGGTCTGTCAAAAGACAAAAGGGATTCCTTCCTGGAAGGACTGAGATCAACCCCAAACATGCTTGTAATGTTGTTTTGGTGGAAAGTGGAGATGAATTCGTGGACATTGATGAAGATTTTGGAAACACACAACCGGTTTGATTGACACCAATGGTCAGTGTCGCTCAAAACCAACAAAAGTTTCCTAAAAATTAAGTCATGATGGACAGAAATCGACCAAGCTCAACACCAATGAGTAGACCCAGAGGTCGGTGTTGACCGTCACCAGTAGGGTGTTGCTCGACACCCATCACGAACAGCACCAATTCGTCTTGAAATTCCATCGTCGGTTGAGGAGAAAGCCTATAAACCTAAGGTACATTTTCCTAAGCCTAGGAAGTCTAAACAAGAGATGAAGGAGGCCAGATGCAAAGAAATAATGGATAAGATGATTATTGATCTACCCCTAGTTGATGCAGTCAAGCTTTCACCTCCACTCAAGAGGTATGTTAAGAGAATGGTTACTAATGGTGTGAGTGCTGAGGAACGAGCTTTACTTACCAGAGAAATCAGTGCGATTCTCTTGAATGAGACCGCACAGAAGAAGAAAGAAAAGTAGAAGAAAGTGATTGTCTATAAACCTGTTAGTGTCATGATTATAGAGAAGCTACCTGATCCATGAAGTTTTATGCTTGATTGCTCCATCTCCGCATGAAGATTTTCTCAGTCTCTCTGTGATCTTGGCTCAAGTATTAACTTGATATTTCACTCTGTTGATGTTAGACTTGGGATAACTGCTTTCAAACCAACAAGGATCATCCTTATCTTGGCTGATCGATCCAAGAGGATTCCATAAGGTGTTTTAGAAGATGTTCTAGTGAAAATTGGAAATTGCTTGATTCCCAAAGACTTTGTGGTGTTGAAATATGAAGAAGAACCTAAGGATCTTCTCATTCTCGGAAAACCTTTCTTGGCTACTGTTGGTGTCATGATTGATGTAAGGGGAAGCATGATAGGTTTAAATGTGGGTGATCAGGTCATGAACTTTGACATGGACAAGCTGAGAATAACACCCACCATTGATGGTTCGGCATTTTCTGTAGAAACCTCCACAGGAATTACTGCTGGGTATGTCAAGGAGTTGGATCCTAGTGAGCAAGTGAATAAGCAAGGTTCTGAGTTTGAGGATTGGAGTGGTGATAATCTGTTCCAGACTAGGCTCCAAGACGAGGTTCTACTCACAGATAGGTTGATAGAGGGTGATGTTTTTATGATGGAGACAAGGATCGCAAAACTGAACTGTAGAAAAAGTGTAGATACCCGAGCTGCGGGTTTGTGTCGATTGACACCATCCACTTGTGTCTGTCGACACCCTTCGCCAGTTCGTCCGGATTTGTCTGAAATAGCTGGTTTTCGGGATGATCTCAATGCTGCAAGTCTGAGAACTGTTATGAAACAGAAAGCTCCACATCCCACACTCCATTCACCAAGGGAAAAGCAAAGGTACACACTTTCTAGACTTAAACCACCTGATATCATCAATAAGACTTTTCAAAGTACAAAGACTGTTTTACAGTTAACTAAGCCACGAGATTATCGTAGAGTGCTTGTTTCTTCTGTTGATGATTTTGCAGGAAAAAGAAGTTTCCCACCCAGACTAACATCCCGCCCGGCTGATGTTCCACACTCTCTAGGTCGTTCTCATGCACCAAAGGCTTATACTCCAACACGGATGAAGCAACAGATTTCGGAGAGACATTCATTGTTACTCACTCGTCCACCAGATGCCCGTGCTCCGGCCAAGTCAAGCTAATGACTTCAAAAACAAGCGCTTAGTGGGAGGCAACCCACTGGTAAGTTTTTCTTTTTGTTTCGATTTTTCTTTTCTTTTCTTTTCTATTTTATTTTTGTCAACTTCGGGCTTGGTAGCACTGGGGACAATGTTATTTAAGTCTAGGGGATGTAGTTGCTGACAACATCTTTTATTTTCTTAGAATCAAATTAGTCTGTTTTATTGAGTCAAAATTTAGTCGGAAACAATGATAGTACCGAAAAAACTACCACATTTTGCAGAAGCTTAAGTGACCATTGATTCAACCCTGACTTGAATCCGAGACTAATGGAAAAATCAAAGGCTGACTGGTTGACTTGAAATTTCCATACTTCCAACAGAAACCTGCATTACCTGAGCTACTTGTTTTATCTCATCGATGTGACCAATGTTCTAAGGGCTTGATATAATTTTTGTAAAATATTAATGGTACTCCTCTCCCTTGATCCAATTAATTAATATGTAAAGATGAGATGATTCTCTTTTGTGTAAAGGGGTAGGAAAATTTTCCGTGACCTCATTATTTTACACATATATAGAGATGATCACGCAAAAGCCAAAGCGAGGTTAGGATTTTCCCGTGATACCATTATTCACTTACCCTTTTGAATTAAAATCACTGAAAAATATGATCAAAAGCAAAGAAAAGAGAATAAAGAAAACAATAAGTCTGAGGGAGAGAAAGAGTACCAAGTGTTGTATTGTTGTCTTGTTTTGGTATTGAATGACAATGAGTCTAGAAGGTTCTGGGTATTGAAATCAGAAATGAGACCCAGTGACGAAGGACTTAAAAGGAGATTATGTTGTGAAGTTGTGGTTATTATCAGGAAAACTGCGAGTGCTAGCGATGAACTATATGGTGATCTGAATCTTGTCAGGTAAGAAATTTCTAGTGGATTACTAAGGTTAATGCGAGTGTTATGTTCTGATGACGTTTTGAGTTTCATGTTTTCAAACTTCTTCCTTGTGTTTGATTTTCTGTTTACTTAAGGGCAAGCAAAGGCTAAGTCTGGGAGAGTTGATATATCATAGTTTTTATAGTTTTTAGCCATGATATAAGTATTGTTTTTAGAGTCTTTTTGGTATTCTTTGAGTCTTATTAGGTACAATTTTTCTTTGAGTCTTCAGGCCCTATTGCGCGACTGAGCCAAAGATTATGATGCACAGCCCAACTCAGGTAAGATCTCGACGTAAAACAAATTGTAGAATCTTACTAGATCTCTTAGGTTTCCAGCAAGCCCAAGAACAGAATATATGGATCTCGGACCACAAAGTTATTACCCATTTGCCTAAAGGGGTCAACCTGGTGCTGTACTTGAAGAACTCCAAGCCCAGTCCATTTAAGAGCTTACAAAATTATGTTTGGCATCCAGGAGGTATTTCTACCATGTCCACAAGGCCCAAATAGTGATCCATCTCATGGAGCTGATCATCAAGAAGCTCAAGAGATATTTTTCATTCTTGTTTTAAGACCTTTTAGTTTATTTCAGCAATTAATATTGCTTAGATATTTTCTACTCTTTGTTTGCTATTTAAACATCACGAGATGATGAATAAAATTATCCAACTTTTTATTTTCAAACCCTGAGAGTGATTCTCTTTAGTTCTTTTACAACTTTTTGATTGTTTGGTGTGTAATATCCAACAATCAAATTGATTCGTCTCGGTGTGTCATATCCAAGGAATCAAACCTTGTCTTGTCTAGGTGTGTCATATCCTAGGATGCATTGAGGCATATCAGGAGCCTTCCGCAACTCCTGTGCGACCATTCGATCCATTTATCTATCCATCTATCCTTTCTTTTGTTTTACCCCTCGAAAGTGCCGAATCCTTGGGAGGATCATATCATTTGGTATCAGAGCACACTTTCGGGATCAGTATTCGTTTATATCATTTTTTATTTATTTATTTTAGATCTATCATTTTCTCATCTTTCCATCTTCTTTCATTTTCTATCTTTTCATCTTCACTTTTATCACTTCACCTTCTTATCCTTTCATCTTCTTTTCTTCTATTCTTTAATTTTCGTTTTTGTTATTAAAAAAAAAATTCCATATTTGGATTAAAAAAAAAGAAAGAGAGAAAAGAAAAGAAAAAAAAAAGATGTCTTTCGGTTTATTGAAAAAGAGTAAACCAGAAAAAGTTCAAAGGAAATCACAAAGGAGTCCTCTAAGAAGAGTTCAACCATGCCAAGAAAGGGATGAAGTGGAACTGGATTATTATAGCAGAGGCAGTCGTGCTTCAGTTCCAACACGAAGAAGACCAAGAGATGAGGAGGCAACTTATTACTACCATCGTGATGATAAGTCATCTCAAGACAACCAAAGGAGACTTAGACAAATATGGAAAGAGCAACCTATTTCAAAACCAAAGGCGTTCTCTAAGTCTTACACCGCAAATCCAGTGGCTAAAGGGAAGGCCAAGGTTAGTACTTTAAAGGCTCGAGATATAGGAGAAATAGAACCAAAAGAAGCCGAAGTGGTTTTTGATTCATTGCCATCATCGGAGAAAAAGAAGATCTACCAAGATCCGTTGTTGCTTGTGTCAAAGAATGAGGAAGCCATCTTATCCAAGGAGATTCTCAAGAGAGCTGAGTCGGTGAAACCGTGCCACCACCAAACTGAAGAGGAAATTGAATCTAATTATATTCCATCATTGGACGAAAATTGTGAAGAGCTTGTTACCAAGGGATCTCCGAATACACCAGCCCAAAGGGAAAGGAATGTGCAATGGGAGAAGTTATTTCATACGACATGTCACGTTCAAGTGAAGGGTAAACCCCATGGAGTCATTTTTCCGATGCTAATCAAGGAGAGGCCACCAGACTTATATCAACACTTCCTAGCTCAGGATTGTACAGTTTCGAGGACGAAACTTTTTCAAGAGGAGGATTATGATGTGATTCTCCTACCACCCTAGAAAACCTATGTGCCTTGTTCAGATCAAATGAAGTCCAAGCTCAATTTTCAAATTTCAACAACCCCTTGGACTATAATTTCAACTCATCAGAGGTTCACATCGAAGTGGAATCGGTCTAATCAGAGTTCAGGTGAAGAAGTTATTCAACTTCCAAGTCAAGTGATTCCCAGTTTACGCGATTCAGACATACGTGCGTTGAATAATTATGTCCAACCAAACCAGAAGGAATCAAGCTATGAAACAAATTATTCTAGAATCTTGAATCATCAGAGGATCTGTGAAAATTGGATTCACAACAACGCCGGTTCAGACTTGGGAGATATGAATTTTACAATTCAATGGATCTGCTTCAGGCCCTATTGCGCGACTGAGCCAAAGATTATGATGCACAGCCCAACTCAGGTAAGATCTCGACGTAAAACAAATTGGAGAATCTTACTAGATCTCTTAGGTTTCCATCAAGCCCAAGAACAGAAGAAATGGATATCGGACCACAAAGTTATTACCCATTTGCCTAAAGGGGTCAACCTGGTGCTGTACTTGAAGAACTCCAAGCCCAGTCCGTTTAAGAGCTTACAAAATTATGTTTGGCATCCAGGAGGTATTTCTACCAAGTCCACAAGGCCCAAATAATGATCCATTTCGTGGAGCTGACCATCAAGAAGCTCAAGAGATATTTTTTCATTCTTGTTTTAAGACCTTTTAGTTTATTTCAGCAATTAATATTGCTTAGATATTTTCTACTCTTTGTTTGCTATTTAAACATCACGAGATGATGAATAAAATTATCCAACTTTTTATTTTCAAACCCTGAGAGTGATTCTCTTTAGTTCTTTTAGAACTTTTTGATTTTTTGGTGTGTAATATCCAACAATCAAATCGATTCGTCTCGGTGTGTCATATCCGAGGAATCAAACCTTGTCTTGTCTAGGTGTGTCATATCCTAGGAGGCATGAAGGCATATCAGGAGCCTTCCGCAACTCCTGTGCGACCATTCGATCCATTTATCTATCCATCTATCCTTTCTTTTGTTTTACCCCTCGAAAGTTCCGAATCCTTGGGAGGATCATATCATTTTCTGTTTACTTAAGGGCAAGCAAAGGCTAAGTCTGGGAGAGTTGATATATCATAGTTTTTATGGTTTTTAGCCATGATATAAGTATTGTTTTTAGAGTCTTTTTGGTATTCTTTGAGTCTTATTAGGTACAAGTACGAGCTGGACCTTGTTGATGCACTTTGGAGCTTTTGGAGCCTTGTAGCTGAGCAAATCAACTTGTAGACAAATCTAGGTGTTGATGTCGATCGACACACCCCATTGGTGTCGATCGACATGGGTCACGACTATCAAAGCCATCCGATATTTTATCAAGTTTAAAGAATTATAAATTTTCCCCAAGAGTTTTAATTATTTGCAATACAAGTCCTTTTCATATTTTAGATATATCTAGGTTTTTGAAAGTAAAAGAAGACTAAGTTTTGTTTTATCAAGTTCTTTTAGATATTTTGGAGCTAGAGAGCTTTGGAGAAAAGAATCAGAACTCACCTTGTAGAGAGAAGATTATGAACTCCTTTCATACTTTTGATTTCTCTATGCAATTTATCCTGACCATGATTTGTGTTCCATTGATTATGTCTGAGTAATCCTCTTGTTAGATTTAGGGTTTTCAAAGTGTTTATGATGAATTGTTGAATTGGGCAAAACAGATTAGGATAATCATAATTGTTCTTCATCTAGATTTGAATATATACTAGATCTGGATTGATCACCTGGAATCTAGAACCTTAGGATAATTATAATACATAAGAGTGTTATTGATATCTTGAACCAATCTTAGATAAGCAAAATAGCCTACTTGCAAAGAGATTTGGTTTAGAGATTTTGTGAACATATCATACCTGACATTAATGCATCCTTTATCATTAGGGTTTACAAGGAGATTTGGAATTCTGTGATTTAAGTATAGTTATTATTGCAGCGAGAGTGGAATGATTATATCATTGTATTAGGAGTTTAAGAACCGGTCATCCTAAATTGAACTCGCTCAGTTCGCAAATCTGAATTACCTGAATTGAATTCTCTAGGTCTAACGCTTTCTCATATTGAACTTACACCCTATATACATTCATATATTTACTATTGCATCGTTTTACTTTTAATTCTTTTTGTTGTCTAGCTTTATTCGAAATTGATACATCTACTGTGTGAAGCCCAGAGTCCTTGTGAATTCGATCCCAAAGTACTACAGTGATCTCTTATTTTGAAAGAGTAGCTCTAAGGGTAAATTTGAGCATATCACTCAACATCACGGATCGTACCGCGACCACATCTGAACAGTTCTGCGACTGCGAAACTCGCAAAATCGTGGCACAATCAAGATTGGCTTGATCAAGTGATCTGATATTGAATGTCTAATGACATAAGGACCACATCTGTGCCGGATCAGACCAACCACATGAACTCGCTGTACCAACACAACGGATACTAGAGCTACAAGAAGAAAACCTCACACACCAAGATTAGAGAGACCACCTCGTCTATACACACCATTTGATGATGGGATTGATGAGAGGAGAACCAAAAGTATACATGACAAAGCGATACATGAGAACAAAGGCAAGAACGTGATAAATGAAGAAGACAACTCAAGGAACCATAGTGAAGAGCACCACAATGACATTGATGATGAAACCACACTCATATCATCGGTTCCACAACATCTCCGAGCAAGACGAAGGAGATTCCTATGATGCTTGTAAGATGGAAGATGAATGAGAATGTTGACTACTTCACACCACTCAAAGGGTTCAAGCTCACACCCACCTTGAGAGTTGATTACACATCCTTGCATGATCTTGGATTAGTAAATGATGTTGAATGGATGTTGAATGCCCTAGGACTCAACACTTTCCTAGTATCTACAAGCCAAGATATCTATGAAGAAGAAACAAGGCAATTCCTTGCCACAGTTACACTAGTCTATCCATGCACACATGCTCCACTTGCGCGAGACGGGAAGCTCTTATTCACAATCAATGGTGAGCATCACAACATCTCCATTCTTGAACTTGGAAAAGCACTTGGATTTGAGTACCAAGATGCAATAAACTTCAGACTAGTTGACACCAATGCGATTTGGCAAAGCTTTGGACGAGACAGTTTTGATAGTGGGAAAACCAAGGCATCCTCACTTTCACACCCAGCCATTAGATATGATCACAAGCTTCTTACCAACACCGTCTTCTCTCGCACAGCCACCAATAATGTGATTAGTGATGAACTCATTGTCTTAACCGTACCGTTTGTTGAGTTCCCAAGGAGAATCAACTATGCAGCACTCTTAGCCAAGATACTTGTGAAGGTCAAGCATGATGCTTTCACAAACAGAGACAAGAAAGCTACCATTAGCTTTGCAGGAGTCACCACTACAATTCTAGAGACCGCTGGAGTTAACCATGCGGATCGCACATACACCTCAAAGGATAACCACTTCGACCTTGAGAAACTTGAGAAGTGGAAGATACTTGAAGGAGCAACCATCGACCCCGACCAATTTGGATTCAAGTACCATATTCCTCCCAGCATGATCCGCACCCTTCTACTACCTTGCCCCACCATTCCACGACTTAGTAATGGAGTCACAAGCTGGTACCCTTTTCCAAATGAGTTTCACTCATGCCGCAAAGAACACTGACCACCATTCACCCTTGGTAAGTTCATCAAGAAGAAGGTAATAGCCTCTTTTGCTTCTCAGTGTGTCACACACCATCCTCCGGGACATGACACAGCCACATCCTTCCTTGAGGAAGAGAGAGCACGACGCATGGAATTAGAGCAAGAGCTCGTGGAATAGTGTATCCTCATTGCATAGTTATAGAGGAGAACTTGAGATCCTGGACATCCTGATTTGTCCACCACCGAGCACCAGAACTTCCTGAGAAGTTGAGGTTCACTCGTTCTATCTTTACCCTTTATGCATTTATTTTATTTTTCCCATCTTTTCTAGATTTATTCACATTGGGGATAGTGTGATTTGAGTCTGGGGGGGACATTTATCCATTACTCACGTCATTTTATTCTTTTGAGTCATTTTAATGTCTTTTTATCGTGTCGTTTGTTTTATTGAGTCAAAACTTTGTAGGAAATGATGACCCTATGATATGATGATTTCGACCTTATATATGTTCTGATTTATTCCCTAAGGACAAGTTTTGCAGGATTCGCTTAAGAACAGACAATACCTAGAACCTCACCGCAAGATCTTCTCCCATAAAGTTTCACCTTACGGAGACTTTGTTGGATCTGACGTTAACTCTATTTTATTTGAACCTTAATACTTACTTTAATTCTTTCTCATTAGATGTATTAGATGAGGGAAACGAGCAGCACATTCATGACTTTTTATCCCTTTTATGACTCTCTACTGATCTTGAATGGCCACTCATTTTTAGTGGTTCCCTCCCTAAAACGATAACCTTTTTTTTCAGACCTAACATCATTCTCTTACTCCTTCTCGCTTGGCAGATATGTCATAGAAACGTGAGAGAAAAATTTCCGACACAGTTTTCCAGCCACTTGGAGATGAAGGCTTCGAAATTAAGAAGAGATGGAGACGATTTGGTCTAGAGATTGTTTTATCCTAGAATTCGACATAAAAAGGTATATATTTCATGTTTATGAGACTTGTGTAAATACGTATCGTTTCCCCTTTCAAAAAAAAAATGAATGTAGTTGAAGTGAACCGAAGGATTTTCTCATGGTTCCATTGATGCTCACAGAAAAAAAAAGAAGAGAGAAAAAAGAAAAGAAAAGAAAAGAAAAAGAAAGACGAAAGGAAAAGAAACGGTTACGAAAATAAATCTCACAGCACAGGTACTCCCGAGGAGGAAAAATCACAAAAGAAAAGAAGATATGGACTTGTTAGCAGAGAACCCCACAGAAAAATCTAAGTCTGGGGAACCAAAGGAATGAAAGAAGAAAAGGAGTTAGGTGTTATACGAAGGAGTTGTTGGAAACTGTGAGCATCAATGGGTTCATACTCTCTTGTGGGTTTTGGACATATGCTGCGCTCTTGGGACATCGGTAAGCCCTAAACACTTTAACTCCACCAAATAAACACCAAAAAGCCCTTTCATACAAGGTGCCATCCACCCTGAATGATACCTTCTGATGAGAAAGCTCACAGAATTCTTAATGAATGTAGGGAGTTAATTGAAGTGAATTCTAAGTTCTTTTGTAGGTTTGAGATCGACGGACCAGAGTTGAGAATATTGTGAATCTATAGTGAGAATGTTTTGATGTGAATCCCTGTACTAATGCGTCTGCAGGTTATCTATTTGAACATGGTCTCTGATCACAGAAGAGTTTCCGTGATTTTCAAACCTCTCCACCGGTTTAGCTTTCTTGTTTGCTTGAGGACAAACAAAGTCTAAGTCTAGGGGAGTTGATAACATCGTATTTTCGCGTATTCTTTATATGTTTTTATTAGGGATTCAATGGAGAAACAACTGATTATGGATACTTCAAAGTCATTTTTCACCATTTTCACTTCCTGGAGACTTTTAGAAGTTTTGGAGCAAAAAAAACACAAAGTCAAGCAAACCCCGTTTTGAAGCAGTTTCAGAGCATCAGAAGTATGACATTAGTTGAAGATCTTCCCTTGAAGAAAATTCAGAGATCTTTATATCCCTGGAAAGCTAGAAGAGTTAAGTTTCACCTGGGACAAGAATCAAAGCAATCCTTCCTGCCGTTTGGAAGATATGGCCCAAAGATTGAAGCTCTGTCAACCTCGGTCACAAGGAGTGTGACCGAGGTCCAGTCTCCTGAGAACCCCGATCACTTCACCCATGACCGAGGCCAGGAAACCTAATGGTTCCAGCCGCCTACTTGCCCAAAAAGCTGAGTTTTACTTCAGAAATCCTAAGACCGACTTTCTACACCCCAAGTGCTATAAATACTCATTTAGCCTAATGTTTTGGGTGTGACTTCCGTGCCTTCAAGGAGATTTTGTGTGATCCACCACCATAGCCCTAAGACGCCTCTACAAGAGCCTCTTCGTCGCTTCCAAACCCTAGAAGCCGCCCCTTGAAGATTCATCCTTGTTCTTCATTGTTTCTCATCTCTTTCATACTTTTATTTGCTTTTGGGGAGACAAGATTTCTTCTGTGACATCTAGAGAAGTTTCCTTTGAACCCCCTTTGATATATTGAATTAATTTATGATGTTATTTATGATGTGTTTTGCGTTTCTTTGCATCATGAGCGAGTAGATCTCTTTGTTGGGTTTTATGGGGTGATTTAAGGGGAATTCATGGTTAGATTCATATAGGTTGTTAGATCTGATTTTTGGCAATTCATTAGGTATCTTATGGGACATCTTTATCTTAATGCATGTTGCTTGACTTGATCACCAAGCACTAAACTTAGAGAATAGGAGCGCTACCCATGTAAACCTAGATCTCGGACATAGTGTTACCGAAGCCTCGCGTCATGGTCTGCGGAAGCTGAGTCATGGAGCTTTGTGAATATACCGAACTCATTAATAATACTTTGAAGTATGCATCTTTGCCTGTGTAAGTTAAGTAACGGAGTACATGGATCTTAGACGATTATTTCTATGATTATAGGATAGTTTTTCATTCGTGTTCGTAGTTGGGAACCTAGACCGAAAACATTAGTTAATTGCATATGATCTTTCACTTATAATTGTTTAGAACCATGGAAACCTTGAGATGATTCTCCAAGCGCCCAACACCTTCCTCTTATTGTTTAGAACCGATTTACTTACTTGCATCATTCATTCAAAAAAACTAAAAACAAACTCCTTTCATTATTTGTCTTAGTTTGATTTCTTTCATTGAATTCAATCTGCGTAGCTATTACTCTCTGTGGGATCGATAACCTTAAGTACTACGGTGGATTTACTATGTACTTGCAGTTTGAAGAAGTTGTATTGTATTAAAGGAAAACCTGACACACATCAGAATGCCAGATAGAAAGTGAACTTTTAAGAGAAGTAGAAAAAGCATGAACCTGAGCGATAATTTGATGTGGCCACTCATATTGTGCATCATTGGCTGCCCGCATTACCACCGGTACCCCCGAGTTTAGATCCTTCACCTGAAACAAATGTGGGAAAAAGTTTGCTGAGCACTCCACGTGATGTAGTTTGCTGATGAAAGTTTGGTGACATTCACCATGTTCATTGAGACGAGTGTTGGTTTTGAGGAGCCGGAATTAACAACCTCGGCGGTGAGAGAAGTGTTTTCCGACATGATGAAGAGCGGAAAAACGAAAATTTTGAGAGGAAAAAAAGAAAATTTGATCAAAGATATTGAGATCCCTTCGGAAAGGAGAGCTCTGATACCATATAGAGAATGTAATTGTGATTGATGATTTATTATGTGAAGAGATACAACATATATATATGCATACACGAGAGAATATTTACAATGATCTATACATATCTTCTAATCTTGGAGAAGAGGCAAGAGCCTTGGAGAGGAAGTGTGAAGCTTCTAGAATGTTATCTCAATACGCGATTCCAAAATAGTCATGTTGAAGAAGGAACAACAGTCGCTGTATCATGACAAAGCTTGAATAACGGTCGCTGTGATTTTCGGCGACTTTGGACCATCACTTGATCAACATGGTTTGTTTCTTGTGTATCAGCACCAATCAAACGTTTTACGAATACAAATACATAGTTACTCGCTCATAGATATTAGAGTTTCAAGATTTGGTAATTGAGTGATATTTTGTCTTTCCAATCCAGTTAAACCAAACTTAAAACCAAATCTGATCATGGTACAAGTAAAATTGTTTTATTTTGTCTATATCTATAACACTATAGATCCATTTTAAAGTAATATTTTTCTTGAAAAACAAAAGATATTTTGATTAAATATAATGTAACAGATTCAGTTTTACTTTTGTTAATTTATTTTTAATCTTAAAATCAAATATTCGAACAACTTAAACCAAAAATCAGTATTAAACAAAACCCCTATATATTTTTAAAAAAAAATTTTAACTCAAAACACTTCAGTAAACCTAACTAATAAAGTTTGACCCAAAAAGAAACCTAACAAAAAAAAGTAAAATAGTAATAACTTCGAAATATTTAAAGACAACAAAATACTTACTAAGTTTGCGAATTTCCTTTTGCGCGTCAAGGACTTTATATATATGAAAAAAATACAAGAATAAGAATGAGAAAAAGAAGCATGGAAGAGACTTTAGAAGATATCATCTCTTTTAATTTACTTATCAGTGTGACTCGTGTTTATGCATTTATATAGAAATTAGTGAAGAGATCAGAGAGATTAAGGTTGAAGTTGTCGACGACTTAGTTTTCTATTAAGGGTCTTTAGGTTTTGTGGAAGTCTTAGGCGAAAAGTCTTGGATACCATGTTTTAGTTGAATGAGTCAAGTGGGTTGCATTATACATGAATAGCATTGTTTTTTTTTAGTTTAAAAATAAAATACTGATTTGATAAATTAATGGTTTAAACTAGTATGAGTTTTAAGTGTTTAGAGTTGTCTGATAGTCCCAGTGCTTTTAGAAAAAGATTAAACTCTGTTACGACCTTGATGTCTTTAAATACAGAGGAAAACAGTTGATATATAGATCCTACAAATATGGAAACTGACGAAAATGAGAAGTGGAGTTATATCTTATAGAGATCGAATAACTAAGTGGTCTCCGTTGCATCATAAACGTCAAAATATGTAAACACATAAAAAAATTGATAATAATAATCACAGCGGTATATAGTCTATTCATGCGTATCGTTTTACAACTTCAGTTGTCAAGTTATTTTTTTTGTCCTAATGCATTTATTTTCGGAACTCAGTATACAAATTTGGTTTTGAATTTTGAGTTACACTTGCGTCTTGGTGCAAATACTTCTCTGATGGTTTTCGAAAATTAATTTGCGGAAAGTTAAATAGTAGGATATAAAAACGTTTTGCTGATGGGATTTAGAAATTTGAGTTTGTATATATTCGTTTTTGATCACTTTGTATACTCTGGTTGTTTCTATTGTTTGGATATCTTCGAACCTTTTTTTATGTGATAAAATGTGTGCTTTGACTAAGTCCCCACAGGCTAGGTCCTTCAACTTCAATCTGACTTCTGCCTTAGAAAAATCTAGATTTTACTTCACTTTATCCTCCTTTGTTGATTGCTAAATACTACTAGTCTTGGCCAATGATATCGATAATTAGTATCATCCATTTCTTATTTTAGGTGATCTACACTATGAGTTTCTGTTAGGACAACGAGACAAGGGGTTGGGTCAGCACTGATTCTAGTTTCTACTGGTTCTTCCACGTGTAGGTCTGTCCCTGGAGTTTTAATTTGATCAATGTGATCTGGAACTTTAACAAGCTTGTGTCATCTTTGAGATATGTTTCCATGTCGGACCAACTTATGGAGTTAAAAGTCTATGCAATTGATCAAGACTTAACGAGATAATTTGGTTAAACCCTATAAGAAATTGTCACTAGGTTCACAACGACTACACGAGATATTCACACCTATATATTATGGTCACTGCCTTGAGTACTCTTTATATTTGCTTTGTAATGCGTTGTTATCAGTCTGATTTTTAGCATGTGGTGTTGTGTGAACAAGTGAGTTTTACTTGTTGTAAATAGTGGTCTTAGAGCATCCTCATTAGGAGAGGTTTTCAAGAGAGTATCTCACATATGCAATATTAATATATTTTAATAAAATAATTAAAATTAAAATATTAAAAGAATTAAACCACTTAAATAATGATAAGTTTTTTTTTTTTTTTTTTTGATAACTCAGGTATAGATCCCATGCTTATGGAAGGGTCCAGACTAATCTCCTAAGTGATGTGCAATCCATAGATAGATCCTCTCTCTGGATATTCAAATGAGCCATAAGCAAAGGTCCATATCCATGTGACCAAGCCAATTGACTAATAGTTCTGCGCTTGGTGGGAATCGATCCCTGGCTTCGACCAGCATAACGACTTCGCCAAGCGAGAACCACTAGACCAAGAGAACTTGGTTAATGTTTTTTGTGAGAGTAGAATCGATTCTATAATTAGAAGCATCTCTATGTCTCTCTTTTCCTTTTTAAAAAAAATTTCAATTATTTTAATTATTTTAATGATGAGATACAGGGTGAAATACCACTACTGGGAATGCTCTTATCTCGTCGTGAGGTTTGTCATCAATGGAGTTATTTGTTGTGACTACCCTTTCACAACGTTTCAGTAATTTGTGTATATCTATGCAATTCTTCCATCCTTTATTGAGTGTAGTAGATCTTTCCTTGATGAAATTTGTTGTGGCAGGCTGGCAGATGGGACCTAAAACGCGGAAGCAAAATATCACTAATCGCAGGTGGAAGATATCAGTGGTTGTGATTATGCAGTGGGGTCAGCGGCAGTGACAGGCATAATTAGGACGAGGAAAATTATTTGCATGGCCTCATTCGATCAAGTTGAAGCCTCTTTGCCATCTTCCTTGGACCTATTTGCATTGTTGTTACAACTTTTTAAGTGTTCAATAATTGTTGTACAATTGTTTTGTGATAGATGATTCTTTACCAAGTCTTCCTCATCTAAAACTCCCAAAGGGTTAATAACTTTTCTTTTCGGAATTAAGAAATATCAATCCAACTAGATGAACACTTGACAACAATTTGTTATGGATTATTTATGCATTAATAATATAAATAGATATACGTAATTATAAAATCGATAAAAGATATCCTATGTCAAAGTATTGTAATTATATGATTCAGAAAATTTAATAATATTATACTATATGGTATTATATTTATATTTAATTTTATTTATATTTTAGTCTTATAATTATGTAGTTTGTTTAATTGTTAGTTGTTTTCATTTTTAATTTTTTTTAATTTTCTATTATTTATGCTTTTATTTTGCAACAAAAATTACAAAAAATTATCGTAATGCATAAAGTATAATTTTACAATATATATATATATGTATATATATATATATTTCATTTACTAAATAGATTTTGACACATTTGAAATATCAGAATTAACCTTAATAATATTGACATTAGAAAATAAATCATTCATTTAACATAGAAAAGAAATAAAAATAATATTTTATGCATTTATATAGAAAATAAGGAGATAAGAGAAGAGAGAAGGTTGAAGACTTGAAGTTTTCGACGTATTAAGGTTCTTTAAGTTTTGGCAGTAATCGGTGAAAATTCTTGCCAATGGTTTTGTCGACTCGGTTGCACTACATGTGAGTAGTTTTGTTTCTTTTCTTTCTGTGGGTTTGTTTAGTCATAAAATACTAAACTGATTCAAATGGTTAAACTGTTGGAACTATTTTTTGACAAAGGGGCATTGGCCATATTTTCCTTGGATTTTCTGGTGAAAACGATCACTGCAATGATCAAATTTTAGGAACAATGGAATCGTTGCTGCAAACATTATATGACGGTGTATTGGAATGTCAAAAATAAAGTTCGTTTGAATGAGAAATGGAGGTCCGAAGTGGCTACTTTGAATAAGGGTCAAATGTTGCACTTTCGAATTTAGAAGAAAAACTCAAACTGCATGTATGTCGAGGCATGCTGGATGTGGGATATGAAATTTAGAATTTGAATAATGGGGATACTTCTTAGATGATGATTCTTATTTTTCCAAATCATTTATGTTTTTTTTGTTGATTAATTCAACATACATCTCTATATAATTGATTGAAGTTTTGTAAAAACAAAATCAATCAAGACAATTAAGTGAGAATTCATTCTCATAATTTAGTCATTAACAAGAGATTCTCCTCTTTATTTCTCAAAGAAAAAACTGTTGGATCTTTGACTATATTAAGTCAGGGCTCCATCTTCTCATTATATATATATATATATAAAATCCTCATCATGTATCTTCTCTCTTTTTGTTTATGAGTCTTGTAAATATTATTAGGGTTTTTTATATAGGCACGAAACCGTAGATGAACTGAGGATAGAGATGGAGTCGAGCAATTGGTGGTAACACGCTCTCTGCTTGACAAGTAATGGATCGAGATGAGACTAGTTCAAATGGTGGTAACATGCTCTTTGAATCAGCAACAAAATGGAGTGAAGATTGAAAAAAAGATGGATCGATAGACGCCACAAAGCTTGTGAAAGAGCTTTGATAAGTATGAAAACTCAAGCTTCAAGCGAATCACACACGAAGAAGACAAGAGCAGCTAGGGTTTCTTTCTCAGAAAAAAATCCATTCTTTATTCATTTTCAAGTCTATTTTGTACAAGAAGCAGAGCTGAGCTTTTATAGGCTCATTTACAAGATATTCATAATCAAAGAAATTAGAAAAACATAAGAGAAAATTATGCACAATCTAAATTTAAAACTAATGAGGTAAAATAGCTAATTAATTTATGATCTTCTTGCCACCAATTTATCTTTTGACATTGAATGAGAATACCTTGATTTGATCAAATTATGTGGATGAGTCTGGAGATTCTGATAATGAGTCCATGTATTGAAGAGCTTCAATTTATTATTTTTGATATTGCATCATTCTCTCTCTCTTCAAATGGTTTTGTCCTCAAAACCGTTTCAGGTAGGGGATTTTGTGGCTTTTCTTTTCTTTTTGCATTGTTTTTCGTTTGAATGCAAAACTGAATTTTTTTTTTAAATCAAGACGAAAATAAAATAAAGACTGAAAAATTTTCTTATGTTTTTAATAATTGAAATAAATAAGAGAGCAAAAAAAACCAATTTTTATAGGTTTTTTTAATGATGATGGAATAAATTAGAAGATTTTTTTTTTGTGGAAAACAAATATAACGAACCAATTTTGTTTTTAATAAAGATGAAACAAAAATAAAAGAGAAATAAAAACGATAAAAGAAAGGAGCTTTCGGCTCTGATACCAGATGATATAGGCACGAAACCGTAGATGAACTGAGGATAGAGATGGAGTCGAGCAGTTGGTGGTAACACACTCTCTGCTTGACAAGTAATGTATCGAAGTGGATCGAGATGGGGCAAGTTCAAATGGTGGTAACACGCTCTTTGAATCAGCAACAAAATGGAGTGAAGATATATTGAGAACAAGATGAATCGATAGAAGCTACAAAGCTTGTGAAAGAGCTTTGATAAATATGAAAACTCAAGCTTCAAGCGAATCACACGCAAAGAAGACGAGATCGGCTAGGGTTTCTTTCTAAGAAAAAATTATGCACAATCTAAATAAAAAACTAATGAGGTAAAATATCTTCGTGCCACCAATTTAGCTTTTGACATTGAATGAGAATCCCTTGCTTTGATCAAATTATGTGGATGAATCTGGAGATTCTGATAATGAGTCCATGTATTGAAGATCTTCAATTTATTATTTTTGATATTGCATCAGTTTTGTTTTTGGGTGCTGCAAAAAAAAAATAGATGGTTGTATCCTTGGAAGTGCATAACACCGTCACACTACAGATAATTATAGAATTACGAGAAGAGATCTTAATCTCGACTTCACAAAAATTGTTCTTCGTTCATTAAGTTTTGATATAAATTCGTTCTTGCCAATGGTGGATACTAGAGTTGGTTATTGTATTGCATGACGAGCATTAGTCCAGATAAAGCTATATCTGGTGGGGAAGCTAAGTAGATACACTAGTAACCCTAGTATCCACCATTGATAAGCCGTAAGATGGGTGCTCAAATAATTGAAAGGAACTACAAACTATGGGTTGTCTTATATCGGATTTCCTGCAATCCTACAAGGATATTCTGATGCAAGTTGGATCAGCAATGTGGAAGATCATTCTTCCACAAGTGGTTCGATATTTTTTGGTTGGGGGAGGTGCCATTTCATGGGCTTATAAGAAGCAACATGTATTATAAGTTTGACTATGAAATCTGAATTTATAGCAATAGTGGTTGCCGATAGTGAAGCATAACGGCTAAAGACATAGTCTAAGAGATTTAATTGTGACCAAAACTGGCGTCACCCATCTCTATCAAAGTGTATAATGGTAAGTTGCAACATCTAGGCGTTTCACATAGTGTGGTACGTGAGGTGATCACTCATGGTGTGATTAGTATAGAGTTTTTTCGGTCTCAACGAAATCTAGCAGATCATTTGACAAAAAGGTTAGCTAGGGATTCGGTGACAAAGTCAGCTAAAGGGATGAAACTAAAATCCATTTCAAAAATTTAATGGTATGATACCCTATTTCCCTCTAATATGACATTAGGTGCATAGTTCAATGAGGGAAACCTACACGTAGAGATTGGAGCATGTGCTTCATATCATCCCTAAGTATGTGTTGAGACCTACAAGAGAGGGATATGTTGAAGTTTTCTATATGAAAATTTTGAAAAAATATATATGCAGGTGCATGATAAAAATTTCTACCTATATGGGTGTGATGTGTAGCCTTTAAAAAATTTGGAGTTGGCGCTCATGAATGGATAAGGACAACATGATTAAACTTATATGTTGTCAGTCTTAATATCAAGTAGTATGAACTTTTATATAGTGTAAGTTAGCCCTGGGCATTCGGATCCGTTCGGGCTGAACCAAAATTTTCAGGTTAGGATCTCATTCAGTTTGGCATTGTAAACCGATCGGCATAATTAATTTTAGGTTTTAGTTTTTGGATCGGTTCGGTTCACCCGATCAGAACGGTTAACCGAAGTAATTTTGTTTTCCTTAAATAAATCTTCAACCTCTAACTTCGATTCTTCTTTCCTTCCAACGAGACTTCTGGAGGAATCCTCACTTCGATTCCCACCAGTGCCACCACCATCGATCTATTAAAGCATCTCAAAATATTTTTTGGTGAAAAATCCTCACGAATTAAGCATCTATTTTCGTCATCGAATATCTCTCAATATGCCATCTTCTAATGAGTTCACCATCTTGCTGCCATCATTGTCAACCATTACCTCGAAGAGAATGAAGAGATCTTCAAGAAAGGAAAAAAAGAAGTATTTCGAAGAGAAGAGAAGAGAAGGAAGAGATCTTCACCAAAAAAAAAGAGAAAAAAAACATTATGGCCGTAGAAAAAAAACTTTATAGCCACAAAAAAACAAAATATTTATGCTAAACCTAATTAGGGTTTGAAGGTTTGTGTGTGGCTGACATATATTCAATTGTTTTTGTTGTGCTTTTACCAATAAAATGATGTTTTGGCCTATTTAGCAATAATTTTAAGAACCGAACAAACCCAACAAACCGAACTTATATTTTTTTTACTCCTTCGGTTATTTTTATCCGATTAAAAGTTCATTCGGATTTTATTCGGAATGGTTTTATTTGCTTGTATCCGAACCGAAAAAAATTGAACCTGAACCTTTTAAACCGATTTTTTTTTCCGGATCAATTCGGCAACTTTTCAAAATAAAAAATAACCCGAATTCCGATTAAACTGAAACCGTTTAAACCGTTCAAACCGTTCAAACCGAACGCCCAGGGCTAGTGTAAGTTTTTCATTTGTTGTAAACAGATTATTTAACATCACATTTTAATAGATGTATTTTATTATTATCTTATAATTATATGGTTGGTTTAATTGTTCGTTGTTTTCATGTTCATTATGCATTCTTTTATTTTACATAAACTATCGTAAAATATGAAAAACACCTGCATAAAGACAAAAAAGCCAGAGAAATGGCAAACCAAACCACAACATATAAGAAAGGTGCACATACTTAAAGACACACTCGTTGCTTCACTGACGTCAGTGACCATGTCAGTGTGGGTCTTTGGAAATCCATTTGGAAGTCGATAAAGGAGACCTTAGCGGTGTGGGACGCCTTAAACGAGACCAGGAGTTGAAAAGCGCTTTAGGACAGTCACATGGTTTTTCTCTTCTGACACTACATATTAAGGTGTTAAGGTTTGGTAATTTTAGAGATAATTTATCTTTTCAATCCAGTTAAACCAAACTTAAAACCATATCAGATCGGATGGTGTCACAACTATTTATTTTCTTTTATTTTGTCTACATCAAAAAAGTTAAAAAAAAAATCTTAAAACCAAATGGGATCATGATAGTTTTAAATTGTACTTTTTCTTGAAGAGTTAAAGATATTTTGATTAAACATAAAGTAAAAGAATCTGAAATTGTATCAAACTTTTATCGAGACAGTTGGTCGAAACTATCAATCATGGCAGATTCAAGTTGTGTAAACCACAAGAGGGCTTGTCCAGAAAGATTTTCTGAAAACAGCTTGCAGTAACCTTCATCTTCTTCATGCACTTCGAGCTCGATTCGCCCAGCTGCAATGCAAAAAGCAGCCAGATGGCTCTTAGGGTCGGTTGTTCCGTCATAAGTTGGTAGGTTCATCCTTCACGCGTCTTTGACCCGAAAGCTAGCTATCCAAGCTGTAAACGGTGAACGATGAGTTTCTTCTATCACTTTGTCTACTTCGAGAGCTTAACTAGTCGCTTTGTGGAACTTTGACTTTATCTCATCAAGAGTACGATTCACTTGGTTAAAGTCTGAGACAATTGCGTGTCTCCAAGTGTCTACTATCTCAACTGGGATGTCATTGTTGTTGTTGTTGACCGCGTTTGCCTCAACTACATGATCAACTCCATCTCTAACTACGTTGTTGGCAGGATTCGTTTCTCCGCTAGGATTGGTTCCAGTTTGAAGCGCCGCTGTTTGATTGATCGGCTTCTGAAAGTTGATACTTTGAAGGATTCGAAATCCTTGCGGTCCTATAAAGTACACATGCACTACGAATTCCAGAGGAAGACCCAGCAGATATTGAATCCAAATGAGAAAAGAGAGTCGCTTGATTGTTAGCCAAGTTTACCTGACCGCTCTTCAAGGAGGTCATCTCTCTTTCGATGGTACCGAGTTTTGTGGACAGATCGGTCAAGCTCTAAGTGATTGTTGAAAGGTATTCCTGGATGGTTGTGATAGTGGCATGATCATTGTTGACACCAGTTTGGTCTCCACCATTGCCACCAACCATAATGAATTTGATGAGGAAAACTGTTCTGAAATGGTAGATTTGTAGCTTGAAAGTCTGATTCTCCCCCACAAACGGTGCCAAAATGTGGATACAGGATCTCACACCCAATAATATATCAAATTATTATTAAGATAAAGTCGAATTTGTTTATCGAAATGAACTTGAAAATAGAAATAGTTTTGCAAAGTAAAAAGTATGAATTTGTCTATATTTATTTTGAGTATGAAAATGATCGACCCCCTCACAAGACTATAGAGGTCTATATTTATACAATAATTAAAGACTAAATGCTACAGATAAAGTCTAATTAATCCTATGATTCTCTTTTAACTAGTCGGTTTTTTTTTAATGAATGTAAAATTATATTCAGCCCAAAAACTCATTTTTACAATGAATGTGTCATTTTAAACTGAAATTTATAAATAGACTGAAATTGGTTCTAGGCTGTGGATCATGTGGCGAACCACACTTGTAGGCAAAGCCGGCGTTGAACACATTTCTATGAAACATTTGATTGGGGTCCCATTTTTTAGGGGACCCTCACAAAAAAATTATATATATATGTATATATATTTTAGTTGACGTCAAAGAGTGAAAAAAATATATATATATATGAAAATGATGAGTAATGTATTAATTTCATATAAATATTTGATAAAATATTGTGTGGATCTCAAATTATTATTATTTAAATATTACAATATATTATTTAATTAAAAAAGGGAAATTTAAGTTAACTTCCTTCTTTATGTGACTTCTCATTTTTTTTCTCTTTTTTGGTTTTAGAGAGGTAATATTTTCTCAAAAAAATATGAATCGTTAATTTATTCTAAGGCAAAAAGCTACTTGAATTTTCTTGAGAGAAAAGAGAAAAAATCATGATTAAAAATCTCGATTATACAAGTTTGAAAGATGATTTCGCAGAGAAAAATAGAAGAAGTATTGTTTTTAGAAGCTTTAAATTGTTGTTATTTTTTAAAAATATTATTGTAGTTTTTTTTAACTTTAGTTTTGTGGAGACTGAAATTTTTGCTTTTTCTATTAAGTAATTGAAGAATTATTTTTTCGTTTCGGGCCCCGAATTTCTCAGGACCGGCTCTTCTTGTAGGCTTTCCTCATATCGATGTTCTACCAGGTCGTGAATTGAGCTGAGACGATTGCAGACATTCTTGTCAATGAGTTTGATGAGATGGTGGGTCGGTGAGGCGGTTTCACCATGTCTGTGAGCATTTCTCTCATGTCAGACATGGTATAATGTTGCTTGCAAAGCATACCGCAGCAAGAACATGTGAATGTTTGACAGATCAGACCTATATATGAATGTCGTGAGAATGCTCCTATATGTTGAATAGTTATTATGAAGTAGTTGCTCCACTAAACTCTTCCATATGTCCGAAGAATACCGACATGAGAAAAATAAATGGTTTCTCGTCTCTTCCATATTGTCACAAAGAATGCACTGAGTACTTTGTCCGGAATTCCATTTTGCCATACGATCCCTCGTCAAAAGCCGATTATGCATTGCCAACCACATTATGAATGAGTACTTAGGTGTTGCGTGAGGAAACCACACACCCTTGTACCATTGGACTTGTGGCCTGACCAGTCTTATGACATTCCATGTAGCTTTTGTCATGAACTTGTTTTTGAAGCTTGTATCAGAAACTCTCCAAAGTGAAACATCATTACCTTCCACATGATGACGTTGAGCTAGTTTTTGTATCTCTTTCTCGATAGAGTTTAAAATTTCTGTGCGATGTCGTCGACGACGAGAGGATTGGAGAACCTTTTCGACTGTAGCATCAAGAGGAATACCTGTGTCAATGACTCCACACTGACCCATAATGTCATATAATCGTCCCAATTCAGACCAATGATCGAACCAGAATGATGTAGTGCTTCCAGATTTTATCTCCACCTTATGCATTGAGTTTGCTAACTCTCTGTACTTCAACAGTTTTTTCCACATCCAAGACCCTGCATATGAGGTAGCTTTGACCGACCAGAAACATTCTTTGGGTATGAGACTTTTCCAAACCCATTTGGCCCACAATGATGGCTGTCTTGAAATTATCCTCCAAATCAATTCCAAACAGTTTACTTTATTTGCTTCAATGAGGGATTTTATGCCCAAACCTCTCTCTTGTTTAGGTGTGCATACCTCTGTCCACCCGATCTTTGCCTTTTTTAAATTTAATTTGGGACCTGACGATAAGAAAGCTGTTGTTATCTTCTCAATTTCTCTGATATATCCAGTTGGTAGTCTAAAAGCTGATATCCATAAATTCACCAAGCTTGTGATCACAGAGTTAATAAGTGCCAATCGACCCGCATACGAGAGTGAACGCGCAGTCCATGAACTAATTTTTGATCAAATATTTTCCAAAAGCGGAGTATAATCAGCCGTAGTCATCCTCTTTGTCAACAATGGGAGCCCCAAATCTCTCATAGGTAACTGACCCGTAGTGAAAGGGAATCGAGAAACAATTTCTTCTTTTCTCTGTTCAGATACACCCACAAGATATAGTGTAGATGTTTCTACAGTAATCTTAAGACCTGAGCTGCCTGCAAAATTGTTAAATTTTTTTAAGATGCCCTCAATCGATCTTCTCTGTCCATCAACAAATACCATCAAGTCATCAGCAAAACATAAGTGTGTTAAACCAATATTTTTGCATTTCGGGTGGTATCCAATATTTTGACTCGTCACAGCCTTGTCTATTATGTGGGATAGAACATTCATGCATATCAAAAATAGGTATGGAGAAAAAGCACAGCCTTGTCTCAACCTTCTTTTGCTTCCAAAAAAACCCGCCAACTCCCCATTGACTTGTACGGAGAATGTAGCTGTTGTGATGCAGAGCTGAATCCATTTAATAAATGTTGCAGGGAAATTCAGAGCTTCCAGAGTGTTTAATACGAATGAACATTGCACAGAATTGAAAGCTTTCGATATGTCAATTTTCATTGCACATCGAGAGGAAATCGAGTCTTTGTGGTAATCTTTAACTATCTCTGATGCCAACAACACATTCTCCATAAGCAAGCGTTCCTTAACAAATGCAGACTGGTTATGCACAATAAATTTAGTTAGAATAGTCTTGAGTCTATTGGCAATGATCTTGGATATTACCTTATACAACGTGTTACAACACGATATTGGTCGATAATCCTTCAACTCTGAACCATCTTCTTTCTTCGGAATCAGAGCCAATATGGTGGTGTTGAGACCTTTTGGGAGGAACCCTTTTGTGAAAAAGATTGTATGGCTGCTATAAAATCTTTGCCAACTATACTCCATGAAGCTTTGAAAAACTCACAGGTGAACCCGTCTGGACCCGGAGATTTATTGTTCGGTGATGTGTGTCAGGTTTTCCTTTAGAACAACACAATGATGTAACTGCAAGTGCATAGTAGTAGTACTCAAGGTATCGATCCCACGGAGACTAATAAGCTACGCGGCGAGTTTGTTAGAGAAGAATAAAGCTAAGACAAAATAAATGGGGATTTCTTTTGGGTTTCAATGGTGAACGAAATATAAAGCAAATAAGAATTAAAGCAATGTAAATATCAATAAATGAAGTGTTGGGCGGCATGGAATTCTCAAAGTATCATGGATCAACATATGCAAGGAAATAAAACAAGAAATGTTCAGTTAATTATTCTCAAGAACTCAAATTTTGGTTAATGCAATAGGCCTACTCCCGTAGAACCAATAAATATGTTTAAACAACCTATATTACTCTATTTCCACAGGTAATAAAGATGCTAAACATGCATAAACAATCCAAATTCAATATGTCCATAAAAAAACTCCATAACTCATCTTTCGGTATGTTATGGCGCTTTGCTCATCTAGACTACTTTAGGCAATATAAATCAATCCCAAGTACAGTAGCTGGATGGTCAATCAATCAGTAAGCATCAAAGATAAATCTAGATGAAGAGCAATAAACAAACGAACCATGTTCTAACAACTTAGTTTAGTAATCCATGAATCCCCTTAAACCCAACAAGAGAACTACTCACACATACTCAAGGAAAGCAAAACCATATGAATGAATGATTGCATAAACAATTAAGAGTATGTGAAAATGGTTTAGAGATCTCCTGTGATACAAAGTAGACGAAACTTCTCCCTTATACAAGTAGGAAACAAAGACAAGACAAGAGAAGAGGCTAGAGAACAAGGCGGCGGCTTCGGTGGTGCAACGGCAGTGAGAGGGCTTCAACGGCTGTGAGAGCTGGTCTATATATCCCTCTGGTGGTATCTGGTGTCGAGCTTTGGAGGCACACGAAGTCACACACAAAATATTAGGTTAAAAGAGTATTTATAGGTCTTGGGGTGTAGAAAGTCGGTTTTAAGGTGTTTGTGGCGAAACTTGTCGTTTTGATTAAGTAAGGAGGCAGGGGATTCAGGCCTCGGTCACGGGCCATGTGACCGAGGTGGGAAAAAGGGATGACCTCGGTCACAGGCCTTGTGGCCGGGGTCACCAAGAAGCCTTGCCTCAGTCACACTCCTTGTGACCGAGGTTGACATGTCTTCACTCTTCGGGTTGCATCTTCCAAATGACTGAATGGATTGCTTCTATCTTATCCAAGGTGAATCTTGAATCTTCCAGCTTTCCATTTATATAAAGAACTCCAAATTTGGTTCAGGGAAAGGTCTTCAAATATTACCAAACTTATGATTTTCTGAAACTGCCTTAAAACGGGTTTTGCTCATTTTTGGTCCATTTTCCCTTTAATCCTACAAAACCTCTTTGACACTATAAATATTCGATAAAAGCCTATTTAGCCTTGATATCACACCATACTCTTCATAAAACCATTTGAAAAAAATAGTAAAAATAGGTAAAAATACGATGTTATAAACTCCCCCAGACTTAGACTTTGCTTGTCCTTAAGCAAACAAGAAAGTAAAGTCATGGAAAAGAGGTTTTGGAAATATCGGTTACTTACTTACCTCTTTGGATTCTTGTTTTCGCACTCCTTCTCGCTGTGGCGTTAGAACTTACTTTAGTCCTTGCCCATAGGAGGCATCAAAACCCTTACTCTAAGTCCATGATCCAAAGGACTTTTGGTCTCTCAATTGTCATCTCTTTACATAGATGAGTTACAGGGCGTAGTCTTACCAAAGGGAAATTGATCCAAGGACGTCGAGTTTCTTCTAACCAAGACTTTCTTCGTATACATCCCTCTCCCTCTTCTCACTTCCAAGACAGCCATCTTTACCCTACTTTTCTAGGGTTCATTGTATTTTTTCTGGCAGCAGCTTGCTCATTCGAAAAGTCTCCATGACAATGTCAGTTTGGTTCTGGTGGGACGAGTCTCCATGAGGTCACGAAAGATGCACGGGTTTACACAAAAATCCCTCGGTTCACTTTAACTATGTAGTTTCCCTTGGGGACAAGTTTCCGGAGGCTACGAAAGATGCACGGGTTTACGCACAAAATCCCTCGGTCACATCCACTAGCCGGTTTTGCTTTGTTGGTTCGAATTTTTAAGTTACAAACGGGAAAGAGAGGAGAAGCATACTGGTGAAGAAACACAATGTCTTATACGGCTTGAATAGATCTTGTCCAATGAATATCAAACCCCCTCAATAAGAAATTGAAGGTCAGGTTAGGTTTCGATAAGATTTAGAGACAACGTTGGTTTAACCTATTTTCCAATATTAAGAGACTTTCAGGAATGTTGAGTCAACCCATAGTCTTTCCAAAATTCTGTTCTGCGGCCAAGCTTTGAGTCATAAGAGTATTAATCCAATTCAGATAATACATCAAAACAATTTTATAATTCCCTAACTATTTTGACTCAATAAAACAAAAGAAAAAATTTGAGTCGATAAAAAGGCATAAAATCAGCAAAACTATCGATGTAAAAAGTGGAAAAATGTCTCAGTCAACAAAATAGAAAGTAGCATTAGTAAAGGATGGAACATCCTTCCCCCAGACTTAAATCACACAGTCCTCGGTGGGAAAATAAGAAAGAGACGAGGATAAAAAATCATAAAGAAAGAATTGGGTTTAAGAACAATGTCACCTCCAATTAGATTGTTGGCGACTAACCGGTGTTTCTTTCTTTTTGTTGTTTGACATCAATAGAACTCAGTTTTAGTTCATTGAATTCTTGATGATAAATCTTTAATTACATCTTTCCTGAGACAAAAACCATCAATAATCTTGGTAAATAAAGAAAGATAAAAATAAACCTAAGGATAGAATGGTGGTGGTGGTCGATGGTGAGATGGTGGTTATGTCTCTTTGATGTCGTATCGGCCATGGTTGAGATCTGTTCCACGGTGACTTAAGATTCTTGATGAGGTCGCAGTTCCGGTAGTGTCGCGGAATAGTTGCAAAATGGTCCGTGGAATGGTCGCTGAACGGTTGCGTAATGGTCCGAGGAATGGTTGGTGGAATGGCGACGGAACTGTGGTAGATGATCGGTGGAATGGTGATGAAATGATGGTGGAACGGATGGTGAAACAGTGGTGGATCATCGGTGAAACGGTGAGGAATGATAGTGGAATGGATCGGGATGCGGGACCTGGGACATGGATGGATGGATTGCTGGTCACGTGAAACGGTGGGTCGTGATCGCTTGTCGGATGCGGTACGGTTTGCGGAATGGTGGTGATCATCAAGGTCACAAATCTCGTGATCAAAGCTTCTTTTTCCAAAAATTGCTTTGATCAAATCTTGTTTAACGTTGTTGGCTCGATGTTGGTAGCTAGCTAGGCATAAGGCGGATCATCTAGGGAAATTGGATCTGCCAATTCTTCTTCCACATCTGTGAGATACGACTTAAGACGTTGTCCATTGATGGTGAATTAACCTCCATCATGATTATGAAGTACCACATCACCATATGGTTTTACTTCCTTAATCTTGAATGGCCCAGACCATCGTGATTTGAGTTTTCCAGGAGAGAGTTTCAAATGTGAGTTGAAGAGTAGAACCTGGTCATTTGGTGAAAACTTCTTTGGGAGAATCTTCTTGTTATGATACACCTTAGCCCTTTCCTTATAGATCCTTGAATTCTCGTAGGCATTAAAAATAATTTCCTCCAATTCATTCAACTGAATCAAATGTCTCTCAGCTGCTGGTTTGATGTCGTAGTTCAACTTCTTTACCGCCCATTCAGCCTTGTATACAATCTCTACTGGAAGATGACATGCTTTTCCATAGACAAGGTGAAAAGGAGTGGTACCTAGAGGAGTTTTGAATGCAGTCCTATATGCCCATAGAGTATCATCAAGTCTCACCGACCAATCCTTTCTTGTTTTTCCTACTGTTTTCTCCAAGATCCTTTTTATTTCTCTATTGGAGACTTCTACTTGTCCACTGAGCTGAGGGTGATAAGGTGTAGCAACCTTGTGTATCACTCGATATTTCTTCAAAAGATTTTCAAACACTTTGTTGATGAAGTGGGAACCTCCATCGCTAATCACAACTCGTGGAACGCCAAATCATGGGAAGATGATCGACTTGAACATCTTTATCACCACTTTTGCATCGTTTGTGGGGCTGGAAATGGCTTCCATCCACTTAGACATGTAGTCAACAGCAACAAGGATGTATTTGTTTCCATAAGACGAAGGAAACAGACCCATGAAGTCGATTCCCCAAATATCAAAAACTTCAACCTCTTGTATGAAGTTTTGCAGCATCTCATTTCTTTTTCTGATATTCCCTTGTCTTTGGCAAGCATCACACTTAGATATAAAGTCATGGGCGTCCTTAAGCATGGTTGGCCACCAAATACCAGCTTGCAATACCTTAGAAACTGTTTTGAAAGTGGCAAAGTGTCCACCATAATCTGATCCATGACAAGCAAAGAGAATACCTAGAACTTCTTCTTCCGGAATGCATTTTCTGAACATTGAGTCAGAACATATCTTGTATAAGTAAGGCTCCTCCCAATAGTATCTTCTAACCTCACATAAAAAAAATTTCTTCTTGTAACCAAAGAATTCAGGTGGTTCTACCTCTGCTGCTAGGTAGTTTGCAAAGTTTCCGAACCAAGGAAAACCAAATGTGGTTGGTCTTAGAGATGCCTTAGGACGTGCCTCAATGTGCAGGACTTCTTTAACCACGTTCTTAGTGCACCCTTGAGAAGCCACAGTCGAAGTTTTGTTGCATAAAACACTTTTGTCATCAGAATTTGTCGGTTTGATAACTCCTTTCGCTGCGATGCTTCGAGATTTTTGTGGAACATCCTGGTGTCTTTATTTGTCATCTCTAGTACCTAAAAAAAGCTTCTATCCATTGGGAATAGTCGCATGATGAGAGTTCCCTGTAGGGACTGCAGAATAGAAGACTCTCTTCTGATTTTGGAAAACGAAACTCGCCTTTTCGGATACTCGATAACTGCTCCTACTGTTTCAAGGAATGTGCTCCCAAAAATCAATGGCATCTGGGAGTTGCCACTCATCTCTACAATATGAAAATCAATGGAACAAGACAGCCTCCAACTTGCATCAAGAGCTTTTGGCACATAACCTTGTGGAGCGGCGTTGTAAGCATTTCTAAACTAAGAGAAAATGTTGAAGGCATGATATCAAGAATTTCCAGCTTACTTGAAATGGTTTCAGACATCACATTCACACTAGCTCCTGTGTCGCAAAGAGAGTCAAGAAAATCCATACCTTTAATAGTGCAAGGAAAAACAAACTTCACTGCATCACCTATCTTATGAAGTCTTCTTTGGTGTGGTGGCTTAAGTTCGACTATAGGAGCTTTCAACTCACTCCAAGGACTGACTACAGCGGCTTGGGTGTACTTTGGAGGTCTAGGGATGTTGCTTCCATCTTCTAAGTCAAGATATGTGATTCGTTTCGCATTGCTTTGGGCTGAATCAAGTATCTCCTTGCAGAAATTCATCGTGTCTTCGAGGGGATTAAATTCATCTGTGGCTTCCATCAAAGCTATCTCCATAGAGTTTCCCAACAGAATTTCTTCATAAACCTCATTAGTGGCCTCATCTATCTTGTCAATCAAAAATACCTCACCACGGACTGTAGGCTGCTTTAAAGCTTCGTTCATATCAAAATTCATAACCAAATTTCCCAAGTGAAGAAATTGATTTTCCCTTTAGAAACATCTATGATGGCTCCAGCTGTAGAGAGAAAGGGGCGACCAAAGATCAAAGGATCCGTAGGTTCACTTTCAAGGTCTAGAACAACAAAATCTGTAAGTATACAAAATTCTTCAATTTTAACTTGAATATCGGCGAGAATACCTATCGGGTGTACGATCAATCTGTCTGCAAGCACCAATAAAATTTTTGTTGGCTAGAATGCAAAATTCCCTAGGCGACATGCTACCGAGTATGGCATCATATTGATACTCGATCTTGAATCACAGAGAGACCGCTCAAAAGTTTCTGCTCCAATTGTACAAGATAGCACAAAGCTCCCTGGATCTCCTTGCTTCTGAGGTGCTCGGTTCTGTATTATGGCACTACACTCCTTTGTGATTGTCATCACGCCATTTTCTAGGCTCAGAGTGGTGGTAAAAATGCTCTTCATGTACTTTCTAAGAGATAGAATCATAGCACAAGCCTCAATGAAAGGTAACTTTACCGTAAATTGTCTGATAAGTTCTCTAAGCTTGGTTTGCTATTTCTCCTTCTTAGAAATCTTGGTGGCATTAGGGAATGATATTTTGGGCTGAACGCATGGTTTGCTCTGCATCTTTCTCCCTTTTGTCGATCAGAAAATCTCGTTCTTTATATGCTGTTCCACTCCTCAGTGTGATGGCGTTTAAACACTTAGAGTTAGAGGGTTGCTTGAATTTGAGAGACGTTGTTGGAGGCCTTGGGGGTTGTCGAATGAAAGTTCCTGATGGTAAAAACCTATCCTTTCTTCACACTCTTCTCCTCCAAACTCTTGATTCTCTGGTCATCCTTGGAAAGTTTCTTCAGCTTGTATGTAGTTCATACCTCCCTTTTCATCAACACAACCGTTTCTAGCTTTGAAAGTGTTGTTTTGCAAGCCTTGGGCGATTTGTAGCATGGTATCTTTGAGTTCTTCAAACTGTGAAGGTACGGTTGTTTCTTCCTCATATTGGCGTGTGAAGTTTGAGTTGCTGAGATGGTTGTTGTTGTCGCTTGTGGTGAGATTATCAATCAAGACTCGCGCTTCTTTTATCCCCCTTAAAGAGAAATCTCTATTGCCATGATGAGAGCAGTCCCTCTCATAGTCTTTGAATCGCTCCCATGCGTCAGAGAAAGACTTCGTAGCTCCTTGTCTAAATTCTCGTATCTTGTTCCTAAAGAGGTTAGTGCGAGACTTAGTGTAGAATTTGTTGAGGAAAGCTGCTTTACACTTCTTCCAAGTCGTGATTGATGCTGGAGGCAGAGATCTTAACCATTTCTTTGCTTTGTCCACAAGCGAAAATGAGAAAAGCTTGCACTTTGGGTAATTTGTAGATTACTCATTTGCTATGATAGCGCCACATAGCTCCTAGAAAGTCTAAATATGGTCTATTGGGTTCTCAGTAGGAGTACCATGGTATTGATTTTGCTTCACCAAATCAATGATATGAGGGCTGATCTTGATATCTCTCCCATGCGGTGTTGGTGGCTGAATTGGTAAACGGTCTTGAATATAGTTGTCAAGAGCATAGAATTCTCCAATTGTCCAAGCCAGTGGGATTAAGTAACCCTGCTCATGAGTTCCATCCTCAGCTAGGACGTGCACATGGTTGTTGATGACTCCAGCAACTCCTTGATCATCCCTCCTTGGTGGTGGATCGCCAAGCTCTCCTGGGTCATGGTTTTAATTTTCCATTTGAGCTTAAAAGTACCTGAAAATAAAAAGAAAAATATCAAAGTAAAACTGAAAATAAAACAAAAAATTTGAAAGTAAAAGCAAAGTGTCTTAGACGACATCCTTGTCTTAAACTCGTGAGCAACTTGATTAGTCCCCGACAACGGTGCCAAAAACTTGACGTGTGTCAGGTTTTCCTTCAGAACAACAAAATGATGTAAAGTCAAGTGCACAGCAAAATCAGTAGTAGTACTTAAGGTATCGATCCCAGAGAGACAAATAAGCTATGCGGCGAGTTCGTTAGAGAAGAATAAAGCTAAGACAAAATAAATGGGGTTTGTTTTGGGTTTCATTGGTGAACGAAATATAAAGCAAATAAGAATTAAAGCGATGTAAATATCAATAAATGAAGTGTTGGGCTGCAGGGATTTCTCAAGGTATCATGGATCAACATATGCAAGGAAATAAAACAAGGAATTTTCAGTTAATTATGCTCAAGAACTCAAATTTCGATTAATGCAATTGGCCTACTCCCGTAGAACCAAGTACAGTAGCTGGACGGTCAATCAAGCAGTAAGCATCAAAGATAAATCTAGATGAAGAGCAATAAACAAACGAACCATGTTCTAACAACTTAGTTTAATAATCCATGAATCCCCTTAAACCCAACAAGAGAACTACTCTCACAAACTCAAGCAAAGCAAAACCAACCATATGAATGAATGATTGCATAAAAAATTAGGAGAATGAGAAAAAGGTTTAGAGATCTCCTCTGATAAAAAGTAGACGAAACTTCTCCCTTATACAAGTAGGAAACAAAGACAAGAGAAGAGAAGAGTCTAAAGAACAAGGTGGCGGCTTTGGTGGTACAATCGCAGTGAGAGGGCTTCAATGGCGGTGAGAGCTGGTCTCTATTTCCCTCTGGAGGTCTCTGGTGTCGATATTTTGAGGTACATGAAGTCACACCCAAAATATTAGGTTAAAAGAGTATTTTGAGGTACATGAAGTTATTTCTATCCCCCACATTCAGCCAGTGAAGCTTGTATTTTTGTTTTAAAAAACCTTCCTCCAAGTCAGCTTGATGTTGCCATGTGGTTCTTCTTCAATCGTGTTTGGTGTAGGATTTGACAAAGTACTGACCTATTTCTCACATAAAACTGCATGAGCTTCCTGCGTACGTTTTGGAAGGTCTCCAAGTTGCTCCTTTCCAAGACTTCACAACACCGGCTTCAAAGATTTTAATTTTTTTGGAGAAACGGTGTAAGGCTGATGTTGATACAAACAGGGGGCAGGTCTTATCCCAATGGCTTTCAATATCAGGCTTGAATTGTGGTAGCTTGGTAAGAACATTGACAAATTTGAATGCCTTTCTTCCTCCTCTCGCCTCAGCTTCTAACATGACATGACCTCGAGCATGATCCGAACAACCTCCAGCTTCAAAGACACCATATGAATGAGGAAACTTTTGGTACCATTGATCATTTACCAATACTCGGTCCAGTTTTTTGCATATCAAACCTTCCTCTTTTTTTGTTGCACCAAGTAAATCTGGGGCCTTGGTACCCAAGATCTATTAGAGAATAGTAATTCACCACTTCCTAGAAATCTCTCATTCCCGGTGGGTGTACCAGAGAAGTATTGAAATTAGAATGTTCACTCCCATCCAAAATTTCATTAAAGTCTCCACAAATCATCCAAGATTTGTTTCGAAATAATGGTGAATCATAATGGCTTATTATATCTTCCCAAAGTCCTTTTCTTTCCTCCATAGAATTAGACGCATATACAAATGAGCAGAAGAACTCTTCTTCTCGTCCCGCTAACAGAATTGAACAAGTGATCATTTGACTACTTTTGAATACCGGTGTGAGCCTTGCATCTGCACTTCAAACTACCCAAATGCGGCCTAACCGGTGTGATTCATAATTAGTCAATGACGACCAACCTTTAAAAATTGATGAAACAATATGTGATGCTTTTCTTTCTTTGACTCTCGTCTCCAGAAGGCACCCGAACTGCACAAAAATTTGATTTATCCAACTACGTATAATGGAATTTTCTGATAATTTGTTTAGACATTCCAACAGAAACTCGACATTTATCTGTTGCGCTTGGAGATTCTTTTACCCGAAACACTTGGAAATATCTTTGTGTCTTGAATAGTAGAATCTGATGTTCCTTTATGCTGAGTTTTTGACACTCGTGGAAGAGAAGGACGGGTCTCTCGCTCTTCTAAAGCATCTATAGTTTTTGAGTTTCCATCATCTTGTATGGCAGTTTCGATCTCTCCTTCTTCTCGTGTCTCCTCTGCTTCATCATCTGCTTCATCATTGAAATCATTTTCCTATGCTAAAATTGTATATCGAGATGGTGATACAACTGGCCCTTGTTCATCTAATTGCTTAACTCCTCTTTGGCATCCAAATGTTTTAGGAGAAACATCTTTCCAATTCTCCTCATTGTGACTACTATTTCCCAGTTTTTCTGATTTTGTTTTCTGAACATCTTCTCTCTGATCATCTACCTTATTACCCGGGGCTACGAGTCGCAATACATTCTACTAGAATTATCCTTTTTAGGTCAGGATCTGAAGTTGAGGCCAAAACGGCTAATGCATCTGCCAAACTGTTTTCGCTTCGAGGAATGCTCACTAGTTCAAAGTTTTTTGAATGTTCGAGCTAGATTAGTAACAACCTTGAGATATGCTTCCATTCTAGCATCCTTTGCTTCATAGTCTCCTTTGAACTGATTCACAACTAACAGAGAATAAAAAAATGCAACCACTTCTTGTGCTCCAATTCCTTTTGCGAGGTGAAGCCTAGCAATGAGTGCTTCATACTCGGCTTCATTATTTGAAGAAGGGAATAATAGTCAGAAAGACTGTTCGATGATCTCTGATGTAGGTGTTTCAAGCCTGATCCCAACTCCACATCCTTGTCTTCATGAAGACCCATCCACAAATAGTTTCCAAGTCTTATTTTCGTCAATTGAAACTGCTTCGCTGAGTGAATGTTTGGGAAGGAAATCAGCTCAAACGTGAGCCTTTGCACTTATTCGACTCTTGTACTCGATGTTATACTCAATAAGCTCAATTGCCCACTTCGCCAAACGTCTTGATTGGCAAGGGCCGTGTAGGATGGTTCGCAAAGGGGTTGATGTGAGAACTTCTATCGGATGAGATTGAAAATATGGCCTTAGTTTACGAGCAGAAGCCACCACAGCGAGTGCGAGCTATTCCATTATCGTAAAATGAGTTTCTAGGCCTGCCAGGCTTTTGCTTACATAGTAGATAGGTCGTTGCTCTCCTCGATCCTCCCGTATGATTATTCCACTCACCTCACATTAGGAAACCGAAATATAAAGGTACAGTCTTTCGCGAGTATCTGGTTTAGAAAGGATCAAAGAAGTAGTGAGGTATGCCTTTAGTTGCTTAAAAGCTTCTTTGCATTCGTCACTCCAAATGAACTATTTATTTCCTTTGAGTAGTTGATAAAAAGGATGGCACTTGTCGGTTAACCGGGATATGAACCTATTGAAGGCTGCAATCCTTCCAGTCAAACGTTTTACTTCTTTAAAGTTCTGCAGTGAAGGCATTGTAAGAAATGCATTGATTTGATTTGGATTTGCCTCAATGCCTCGCTGTGTTACTATATACCCAAGAAACTCTCCGGACGGTACACCGAAGGTGCACTTCACAGTATTAATCTTCATGCCATACTCCTTCAATATTTTAAAGCACTGATCGAGGTGTTGAATGTGTTCAGACTCTTTGAGGGATTTAACCAACATGTCATCAATGTAGACTTCCATGGTTTCCCAAGTTGCTTGCCGAACATCTTATTGAGGAGGCACTGATATGTTGCTCCAACATTCTTGAACGCAAAGGGAATTACTACATAGAAATAAATACCTTTGTCTGTGATGAAGAAAGTTTTCTCTTGATCATCTGGATTCATTCGGATCTGATTATAGCTGGAAAAGGCATCCATGAAACTCAAGAGTTCATGCCCTGCAGTTGATTCGACCAAGCGATCAATATGTGGCAAAGGAAAATTATCCTTTGGCAAGCCTTGTTGATATCAGTTAAATCAACACAAACTCTCCACTTTCCATTTTTCTTATTAACTACCACGGAATTGGCGAGCCAATATGGGTATTTAACTTTGCAAATATAACCGGCTTTGAGAAGCCTATCTACTTCGTCATTCACTGCGTTAGCTCGGTCCTGACCGAGCTTTCTCCTTTTTTGTTTAATTGGCTTAAAGCTTTGGTTTATCTGTAACTCATGAGAGATGATTCTAGGATTGATCCCTGGCATGTCCTCGATAGACCAAGCAAAAGAATTTTGTGTGCCTTGATAAGAACTCAATTAGCTCTTCATGCAACTTTGTTTTGAGCCCCGAACCAATTTTCACCACGTGCTCTAGATGTTCCTGATCGACGGTGACCTCAGCGGAAACCCCAGTGGATTGCTGTCCACTAAGAAATGATGAACCCTTTGATGCCTCGGGGCTTGTTAATTATTATTGGATCTTCAGCCTCTGACTCGTGAGGTACCAAGATCTAGACATTTCTTGATCTCCCTTAACTATCCCTATTCCATTTTGAGTTGGAAACTTCACACACTGGTGATAGGTGGAAGGTACTACTTTCATTTTTTATATCCAAGGGCTCCCCAAAATGACGTTGTACGTATCCGGTCGATCAAAAAATACAAATTTGATGATCTTTGAAACTCCTGCTGCGAGCACAAGTAAACTAATGGTGCCAAGTGACATGGTTGTTTTGCTTATAGAAGACATGAGCGGGGTTGGAGATCCAACTATATCCGCCCTGTTAACCTCATCCTTTGTAGAGTACTCAGAAAAATGACGTCAACTGAACTCCCAATGTCTATTAAGACTTTAGAAACTTCAAAGTTTGCGAAATAAAGAGTTATCACCAACGTATCGTCATGAGGTTTTGCAAGGTGTTGAGTATCGAACTCTTCAAAGGTTACCGACGTATTAGTTTTGATTTCCCTTGGTTCTTTACTCACTTCCATGATAGCAGCCCGCTTACACTTTTTGATTGCACGAACTGTGTCTTGACACAACTTCGAGCCCCCAACGATTACGTATATTCTTCCATTTGAAGGTTTCGTCAGAGTAGGCTTGAATTTTTTTGGTTTCTTCGCTAGTGGCTTTATGCTTTGCTCGTCACAATATTTATGATATTGCTCGATGAACTCTTTGATCTTAAAGTCTGCGAGGTCTCCAGTGGACCACAGCTCGGCCAAGTGTTTTTTGAGGACACTAAAGTCTTTGGTACTATGCCCATTGACTCTGTGGATATCACACTAAGAATTCTCATCGTGAATCCAAGTATTCGAGGAAGGAGATCCAAACTTTCCTTTTCCAGGAGAGGATCGTCCAACACTATTGTTGTACGGGGAAGCCCCAAAGTGTTTGGTATCTTTTTTGGTCTTTGGCTCAAACGTTTTAGTTGTAGGCACAATTTGGGCTTTACGGTTCAATACTTCTTCTCGAAGGTTGCCTTTTCTTCTTTAGCCTAGATCCAGTTGTTCGCTCAAAACAAGGCGTCCTAGATGGTAGTTAGCTTGTTAACTGTAAGCTCCAGCGCAGCAGTTTGGGATATTCCCGGGAACTTGGACAGGATGTCTTTGAATTTTGTCATATGTTTTCTCAAAGCTCTTGAGGACCCAAAGACAAATTCCAAAGGTCAGTATTCGTTTTACCTTTCTCAATGAGTATTAAATATTGCATGATAAAGGCCGATGATAGTTGGTCAAAACTATCAATCGTAGCGGATTCAAGTTGTGTAAACCACAAGAAGACCTGACCTGAAAGATTCTCTGAAAATAGCTTGTAGTAACTTGTATTTTCTTCATGCGCATCGAGCTCGATTCGCCCAACTGCAATGCGAAAAGCAGCCAAATGGCTCTTAGGGTCAGTTGTTCCGTCCTAAGTTGGTAGATTGACCCTTCGCGCATTTTTAATCCAAAAGATAGCTATCCTAGCTGTAAATGGTGAAGGACGAGTTTCTTCTATCACTTTTTCTACTTCAGAAGTGGAACTAGTCGCTTGGTGGAACTTTGACTTCATCTCGTCAAGAGCACGATTCACTTGGTGAAAGTCTGAGACGATTACGTGTCCCCAAGTGTATCTTATCCCAACTGGGATGTCATTGTTGTTATTGTTGACCCTGTCTGCTGCAACTACAGGATTGACTCCATCACCAACTATGTCATTGGCAAGATTCACTTCTCCGCTAGAATTCGTTCCAGCTTGAAGCAGTGCTGTTTGATTGATCGACGTTTGAAGGTTGATACTTTGAGAAGGATTCAAAAGAGTTTGAGGGCTGGAACTCGTTGCGGTCCTATAAAGTACACAGGTACTACGACTTGCAGAGGAAGGCCCAAGAGATTTTGAATCCAAGTGAGAAATTCAAGCACGGCACCCCAGTTGATTGATGAGGACATCGAAGAACCAATGCCTTAACAATTTCAATAGGAGTTCTCAAGATCAAGAAAGGACATTGCCCGAGGAAATAAACTAGTGAAGCTGAAGACCACAGTCAAAGAAGAAGATAAAGGTGATGATGAGTTGCCACCACCTGCTAAGGAAGATATGCTCATTGACTTGATGATGAACATGCCCTTTATGGGGTCAAGGTATCCTCACAGGGAGACAATGAAAGCACTAGGAATTGCTAGGGAGGTCGACTACTTGTTTGAGAAGGCTGGGCTGATTCCGTTCGAAGCCTGCAAGGAAAAGACATGCCAATTCTTGGAAACACTGGGACTTGAGCTGTAAAGGGATAAAGGCCAAACAGGACCCGATGGAAGCATGGGTACATATTCTTCAAAATCGGAGGAAGAAGGCACACCCTGACCTTCGAGCAACTGGGCAGATTGTACGGTTTCTCGGAAGGGACAACAACTGACCAAGACTTTGAGAAGGAAGAGCTTCAGGCTCCGTGGAGAACCTTGGGTGGAAAAAAGACCTTTACATCCTCAAGGTCAAAAGGTGCCAAGATCAGGAACCCAACAATAAGATACTTCCACAAGTCTGTGGCCAGTACTCTTTTCGCGAGGAAGACAACGGGCACAATTACCTTAGGAGAGCTTCAAATGATGGATCTAGCTCTTAAAGAGGTCCTTGTATTCTCCTCAGAGGAGCACCAGGAGCAAGGGATTGCAATGCAAGGGAACAAGTCAGATTCTGGCCTGACCATCACCCTGATACGCTAGCTAATGAACTACAAAGACTACGTCTTAACGCTGCACAGGAAGGGTGTAAAGGGAGATTTAGCTGTGGGAGGGATTGCGACCCCAATTCTGCACACTGGATGAGCTAAAGGAGACGCAACGCTAGGTTACCCCAAGACAGTCTTCAGTTGAGACTCGTCAAAGGAAAAGGTTTTATGAGTTCCCAGCAGAGCATTTGGAATGAGAGGTTTCACACCACTTAAGCAGACCACTCGACCACGGTGAGTCGAGCAGTTGGGCTGAGGAGCATCCCACTTGAGCAAAGCCATCGAGTGGCCAGGTCGTGTAAACTCCTCTTGTGCCAACTTACACGATGGAAAACATGGATGAGGCTATGGGTTCATACTTCTTTGCACCATGAGGTACCACTCCAATCACCCATTGTAAATACTATCACATTTTCATTTTTCATTTTTCTTAGTTTTTATTTTTATTAAATCTTTTTAACCATTCCTTTAAATTTTTATTACACAAGAGACTGTGTAATTTAAGTTTGGGGGGAGGGTCTGAGATTTAATATTGTTTTCTGTTTTCTTATTCCAAATTTTGCATCTTTGCGTCTACATTTATTGCATAGAAAAAACTATAAAAATTTGAAATTGTTTTGAAAAAGTATTTCTCAAAAACAGAGTGTCATGTAGTTCATTTGCATTTTTAGGATTGAGTCTGTTGGATTTGCATAGGGGATGATGATGACATTGACCTCACAAGTCTTTTGATTCATCAGGTAGTTTCAATCTCCTCGTTTCTAGTTGTCTAATGCATGCTTGTGAGCTTGAAAATTAAGATAGCACCATTCTTGGAATCTTAGTTTAGCTCTTATGTCTTGGCTGAAACTCGATGTGATTTGTTAAACTGTCCCTATCAACTTGAACTTAATTTTGACTTGCAATTATCATGTATTTGCATGTGCATTTGAACTCATGGCTAACATAAAAAACTTAGATTCTCTTTCTCCTTTTTACCACTCTTGTTTATCCAAGTAGCTGCTCCCATCTTTGGAGCAGTTCCCCCAAAATACCAAGCCTACCTTCCTTTCAAACCAAAAACTATTTCTTAGTGTTAGGCCTTATTTAGGATTGAACTTAAGAGAAAGTGTTAGGTTTAGGCCGACAAGAATAGTTTTCCATGTAGATTCTGGTTCACAATTTTTGAACCTGACTAGGATTAGGAAGTTTAAGTCTTAGGTAAGGGCCTGTGCCTGAAAAGAAAATGAGGGGTGGAAAAAGAAAGAAAAGAATGAGAGTGTTAAAAGAATTATTTGGAGAAGATAGTGAAAAGTCTTAAGTGTCTAGTAAAGGATTGAGAAAGAAAAGATAAGATAAGAAAAAGGCTATGTGCATTAAAAAGAAAAGAAAGAAAATTTATATCAGTCGATCAATACGCTGGACCAAAGTGACCGAGTTGCAGCCTTAGCAGTTAATAAAAAAATTCCCCAATCCGCTAGAAGTAATTAAAAAGATAGAAAATCCTCTCTTTAGAAGAAAATCAGAAAAGGAAAATATAAAGATTGATCCAGAGCAAAGAAAAAAATGATTGCCTTGAGTGAAAAGAAAGGTTTAAACTCGGATCATTTTATGTGTCTAGGTTTAGGGAGAGTCAATTGGGTATTCATGGGTAGATGGAAGTCTATTCTTGTATGCATCAGTTGGCTTTTACCTTTAGACCTCTCCTATAATTCAATCCATTCTAAAGAGAGATCCCATATTTTCATACGTTTAAACTAGAGGAAGAAGAGGTCATTTTTACCTCTTAAAACTTGTCCCTCAAACCAAATGAATTCACTTGTATATGCATTGCATGATTCACTGGTTACATCTAATGAATGTTAAAGGGACTGTTTGCATTGAATGTGTAACGCCCGTGTTCTGGAAAATTAATTAATTTAATTAATTTGGAAATTCTTTCGAGATTATGAACCTTAGACAAGTCTCGAGAAATTGATTATGGGGGTGAAATAATCAATTTAGATTTGTTCCGGGGGTGTCATAAGTCGATTTGAATGTGATGTGATCATGCCAAGCACAATGAAGGAGCAGCTTGAACCGGAGCAGCTTGTAGCCGAGGAAGCTAAGAAGAAATGGATTAGCTCAACAACAACGTTTGATCCGGGAATATTAAGAGGATCACTTCAACAATTCAAGACATCTTTACAACACCTTCTCAACACTATCTAGGGCAGTTTAGTGTGTGCTAATCCAACCACCCTGGTTGTGATCCAATCCACCTAGACTTTTATCAAGAGAGGTAATCGGACTTATACTCTTTTTCCCTTGTTGGGTTTTTCCCAATGGGTTTACCAACAAGGTTTTTAATGAGGTAAGGCCCGGTTACTCTACCCCAGCCTCTTGATAAAACCAGGCCCAAACTCTATCTTTTAATTCTATGCTTTATTCAAACTTTGTATTTATTTTTGTTGTGTTCCGAGGAGTGGTGTTTCGAGGCATGTCTTGATGACCACCTCCTCGTCTTCTCCTTCTCCCCCCTTTATATTCTGATCTAAACTCTACATTCTAATCATCAAACATCTTATTTTCAGAACTCTTTTCTTGTTTGATCGCCTTGTTCTATGGTGTAAAGGATCATCATCCACACCTTGACAAGTTTTGAAATCTCTGGACCGCTTCATAGTCCATTGACGTTTCACATCGATCCATCCCTTGGTCTTGCCGAGTTCGGTCTTCACCCACTCGTGGAGCAAGCCCGAGTGTTAAAAGGCCATTCATCTCCTTTGGAACATCACTCATTCAATCCACAACATCACTCTCTCGCCATTTTCATCACTTCCGCACTCATAACCGATCATCCTACTCATTACAACCCTTGGAGACATTCAGGGACGTTGATCCTCACCTAGGATCATATCAAGTTGTATCAGAGGTCGCTCCAACCCAGGTTGTGTCGATTCAAAACGTTTTACCCTTTCATATTCTGCAGATCATCTGAATCGATTTGTCTGTTGATTGCTAGAATTTTCATAATTGTTTGGTGTCAGATAAAATCGTGAAATCAATAGAATCTGAACCTAGTTTGAGTCTAGTAATTGATAAAAAATTTTCTGGAATTTTTCGGCAAGTTTTGATATTTTGTTTGTGACTGTTCAACTGCTAGTGTCGAATCCGGAATCACTGTCTGTCACACGTTTTGCTTGAATTTTCATAAAATATTGGCGTGTGATAAAAATTCAAAATTTGTTGTATCTGAACCTAGAAAGAGTCTAGTTTCTAGTAAAATTGATTCTGGAATTGTTGAACGTGTTTTGATATTTTATTCTATTTCATCAGGTCAAACTGTTGTTTCTTGCCAAGTTTTTCCTTGTTCTGTTTGAGCATTTTACTTGTTTACTTGTTGGGATTTGAACAGGTACCATGGTGGGAACCAGCCATGACGAACAAGAGTCTTCCAACTCCAACAAGCAACTTATGGACTCCTTCAAAAACTATGATGGTTGAGAGTATGGCCACTATGAAAGCCGAACTAGAAAGATCCATCAATGATGCTGAACAAGAACGATTTGAGGCTATGCTGGCTAAGAGGGCTCATAAGTTGTGTGAAAGATTAACAGCAGGAACCGACGATTTGAAGAAGTAAATCCACAATGGCATGGTAGTCCAAAAGAAAAACCAAGCAGAGAGCCATGGAGAGACAAGCCGAGACAACAAAGAGAAGAAGCAGCCTATGACTACTGTAGACCTGATGGTAAATCGTCTCATGACAGTCAAAGAAAGCCTAGAAGTGTGAAGGAAGGCAGAGGAGAACACAGCTACAAATTTGGAGATACTTCACTAGATGTTGTAGCCAAGATCGAAGCCAACCTTGCAAAAACTAAACCGAAGGTCCCAATCATCAAATCAACTGAGGGAAGACATTTTCTTTGACCAACCATGCATAAAGACGATTCTGGTCAAGCTAGAATTCCATTTGATGGATCCCAGTTTCAAGTTACTAAAGACATGCCATTTGAAAGTCAAGGAATGACTAAACCGGCAACACAAAAACAAAATCCGGAAGAGACTAAGATAAGTGTTGATTTATTCCACACCCATTGTCTAGTGAAGGAAAGGGTTTGTAGTCTAGTAATCGATGGGGGTAGCTGCACCAATGTTGCGAGTGAGTCCATGGTTGAAAAACTCGGACTAGCGGTCATTAAGAGAGCTAAGCCTTATAAGCTGCAATGGCTTAATTATGAGGGAGAGCTGGAAGTCAAGAACCAGGTCCTTGTGTCTCTGTCCATAGAAAAATACGAAGATGAAGTATTGTGCGATGTTCTACCTATGGAAACAAGTCATATTCTCCTTGGAAGACCGTGGCAATTAGTCAGAAGAGTACAGCATGAAGGCTTCAGAAACCATTATTTGTTTGAACATCAAGGCAGAAAGATTGTGTTAGTTCCGATGACACCTCAAGCAGTTTATGAAGATCATATTCAGTTGAAGACCAAAGCTGATACCAAAGCCAATAAAGATTGTTAAGATGTCATCAACACCATCTTGAACAAAGAAGAACCACCAGGATCACCACAAGAAGTTAAACTCCAAGAATCACCTAGAGAAGCAACAACACGTGTGTTAAAAGGGTTCACTCAAGCTGAAGCAGTTCTGGTCTACGATCAATTACCTACTGCGGTGTCAACCCATTCACAAGCTTGCCGAGCTAAAATGTTTGGTAACATCTTACAAGGTACTCATATAAGTTTAGCTTGCGAGTTTATTCGATATTGGAATAATTTTATTTTCACTCGTAGCTTCAAACAACCTGTTTTGAATGTTGAAATTTCAAGTATAATGCACTTGATTTTTCCCTTAAGTACCAAGAAAGATATAGGTACCTTAGATGTGTGCAATGGCTTAGGCGGAATCACATCCACACGGAGCATAACAATGGATCCATCAGAGAGAGTAACAAGAACTGAACACATCATTGTGATCAAGGAGAAACCACCAGATGCCTCACCACAAATAAAAACCCAAGGTAATTATCTAGACTCTCAAAAACGAATGAAAGCTAACTTGCTCTCTCTTGGCGCAGATTATACAATTTTGAGTTCAAAACTTTTTCCAGAAAAGAAAACTACTCTTGTGCCATTGTCGGCTCCTGAGTTTTACCTTGACAAAATTAAACTCAAAAGGAATCAAGAGCAAGGTAAGAAAGTTAATATTTTTGCTATGGTTAGTAAGGTTAATGATGCTGAATATTTGGATCATAAAATATTTGTCTCTTTAGATAAATTTTCTTGTGTATCTAACCTTGCACCGGTGCTGCCGAGTGAGATACCTTTTCGTTCGCAGGATTTCAGAAATGTCGTTCCTAGAGAGAAGTCTATTGACTCGCTACTTCCAATCTGTGATATAAAACGTCCTATTGCCTTTGAACCAGAAGCAAACATTGAGACAAATCCTTGTGACTTCCAAGACAAGCAAGGTAAGAGAATTATTGTGGCCGATGCAATAATTCCAAGGTACGTGATTCTTTTTGCTCATGAAGCTAGGTTATTGGAAGTTGAGTTCATTAAGAGGCTTTATGATTTAAATGAAAATTTTAAAAATGTGTTTCCATCTTGTGAGGAGTTTGAGCATAAGAAGTTCTTTAGTGATATGATCCTAGATGAGGATCAAGTCCCTAAATGCTCTCCAAGAGGTTGTGATGGTCGGTGATGAGATGAATTATGCGGAAGAGATGAAAAGATGTGACACAACGAGTAGGATCCGATGGGTGTTGGGGATTGATGCGAAACTTTCAAAAGGAATGGTGAACCTTTAGACTTTCAGACTTGTTCTGTACGTGGGTGAAGACCCTAGACGTGATGAACAAGAGGTGGATCGTAGTGAAACTTCTTAGGAGTTGTGACAGACTCTAAGACTATCGAGCTTGCTTTGGTGAGGATGATGATCCGATCACTATAAGCAAGGATTGATCAAACAGGTTCCGAGAGTTTTGAGAATATGAAAAGAGTTTGATAACTTAGAAATGAAGCTTTACATGAGTTTAAATCAGCAAATTAGTAAAGGAAAAATCTCGAAAATAACATAGCATTCAAACAAAGTTTGAACAAAAAAATGACTCTTCAAGTCTTCATATTTTCGGCTGAATCTTCTTGTTCTTGGGCTTCTTTATTTGGTGATAAGAGATAGAAGTGGGCTTAGGCTTTATCAAGAGGCTGATGAGTGAGTGACATGGCTTACGTCATTAAAAACCTTATTTGGAAAACCCAAATGGGACAAAACCAAATGAAGGGAAAAAGAGTGTAAGTCATATAACCTCTCTTGATAAATGTTTAGGTGGCTTGGATCACAACCAGTGTAGCTGGATTAGCACACTCTAAACTGCCCGGAATGGTGTTGAGAAGATGTTGCATAGTGGTCTTGAGCTTCTCTTGTTTAGACCGAGTGATAGGACCCGGAGAAATGCATAAGTCTTCAGTTCCTTGTAGCTCCGGTCCAAGCTGCTTCCTTTGCTCCTCAGTGTCGTCTCCATGTTGCATGGGTTTCTCCTCCTTGCTAGCCGTACTCTCATCATCCTCCCCCTCTTGAAAAGGATTTGACCTCAAATCTGTTTCTTCTGCAAAATAAGGAACCAAATCAGTAATATTAAAACTTGAACTTACATGGTACTTACCTTGGAGATCAAGCTGGTAGGCGTTGTTGTTGATTTTCTTGATGATTTCGAATGGACCATCAATCCTGGGCATAAGCTTGGATTTTCTCTCATTAGGGAACCTTTCTTTTCTCAAATGAACCCACACCATGTCCCCTTCTTTAAATTCCATAAACTTTCGGCCTTTGTTTGCATGCTTAGCGTACAACTTGGTCTTGTGCTCTATGTTGTTTTGAGCCTTCTCATGGATCTGTTTCACAAGCTCAGCCTTTTTCTTACCATCAAGACTTATCCTTTCATTCACGGGTAAAGGCATTAGATCCAAAGGTGAGATGGGATTGAACCCATAAATAATTTCAAATGGTGAATACTTAGATGCGGAATGTCTAGCATGATTGTAAGCAAATTCAACATGAGGTAGACATTCTTCCCAAGTCCTAAGGTTCTTTTTAATTATAGCACGCAACAAGGTGGATAAGGTTATATTGACTACTTCGGTTTGGCCATCGGATTATGAGTGACATGTGGTGGAGAAACAAAGCTTGGTTCCTAGCTTAGACCAACGGGTTTTCCAAAAATAACTAAGAAATTTGGTATATCTACCCGATACAATAGTTCTAGGCATTCCATGCAACCTAACAACTTCTTTAAAGAACAACCCAGCTACATTAATAGCATCATCGGTTTTATGGCAAGGTATGAAGTGAGCCATTTTAGAGAATCTATCAACTACCACAAATACCGAATCCTTTCCAGTCTTAGTCCTAGGTAATCCAACTACAAAGTCCATGGATAAGTCATGCCAAGGATGCAAGGTTTTGGATTGTCGATTTAGCTTGCTTACACGTTATACATCTTTGACAACATTTCTCAACGTCACTTTGCATGTGCGGCCAAAAGAAGTGCTCACGTAACACGCTTGACGTCTTTGCCACGCCAAAATGTCCCATGAGACCACCTGCATGAGCTTCTTGGACAAACAAATCTTGCAAGGAGGAGTTAGGTACACATAGGCGATTATCATAGAACAAAAATCCATCACTCCTAAAATATTTTCCAACACCAAATTTTTCACAAGCAGCATAGGTTTCCTTGAAGTCAACATCACTATCATACAATTCTTTGATTTGTTCAAATCCGAGTAGTTTAACTTCGAGAGTGTTTAAGAGAACATACCTTCGAGAAAGAGAATCGGCTACTACATTCTCTTTACCTTTTTTGTACTTGATCACGTAAGGGAAGGTTTCAAGGAACTCGACCCACTTAGCGTGTCTTTTGTTCAGCTTTTGTTGTCATTTAAGATGCTTGAGAGATTCATGATCTGTGTGTATAACAAACTCCTTGGGCCAAATATAATGTTGCCAAGTTTGTAAAGCCCTAATAAGCGCATAGAGCTCTTTGTCGTAAGTCGGGTAATTGAGTGTGGCGCCTCCAAGCTTTTCACTAAAGTAAGTTATGGGCTTCATCTTCTGCATAAGAACAGCACCAATACCAATTCCTGAGGCATCACATTCAATTTCAAAGTTTTTATCGAAGTTAGGAAGAGATAAAACCGGGGCATTTGTTAGTTTCTCTTTCAAGGTTTGAAATGCATCCTCTTGAGCTTGTTCCCACTTGAATCCGACATTCTTCTTGATAACCTCCGTGAGTGGGGCAGCTAAAGTGCTGAAGTCTTTAACAAACCTTATATAGAAACTGGCTAAACCATGGAAGCTTCTTACTTCACTAACATTCTTTGGACTCGGCCACTCTTTGATCGCTTGAATCTTTTCTTCATCAACCTTGATACCATCTGTACTCACAACAAAGCCTAAAAAGATAAGGTTATCCATTCCAAAAGTACATTTATTAAGATTAGCGTACAAGGTTTCCTTCCTAAGCACTTCTAAAACATTTCTAAGATGCTCCACATGTTCATCTAAGCTTCGGCTATAGATTAAAATGTCATCAAAATATACCACCACAAAATGACCTATGAATGATCTAAGAACGTGGTTCATTAGTCTCATGAAAGTACTAGGTGCGTTTGTTAACCCAAAAGGTATGACTAACCATTCATAAAGACCATGCTTAGTTTTAAATGCAGTTTTCCATTCATCCCCTTCTTGCATTCTAATTTGATGGTATCCACTTTTAAGATCTACCTTAGAAAAGATGCTGGAACCATGTAATTCATCAAGCATATCATCTAATCTAGGTATGGGATGTCGATACTTTACACTGATATTGTTGATAGCACGGCAATCGACACACATCCTCCAGCTACCATCTTTCTTCGGAACAAGCAAAACGGGTACGGCACATGGACTCATGCTTTCACGGACATGTCCTTTCTCCATGAGCTCGGTGACTTGTTGTTGAAGTTCCTTAGTTTCTAGAGGATTGGTTCTGTAGGCTGGTTTGTTGGGAAGAGACGCTCTGGGTATGAAATCGATTTGGTGTTCAATGCCACGGATTGGCGGCAAACCTTGGGGAGGTTCTTCCGGGAAAACATCTTGGAACTCCTGTAAAAGAAACTGAATTTTGCTAGGTATTTCCTGCACAGTTTAGTTAGTATTAAAGCACTCTTTAAACACAAAAAGGAAGGATGATGTGGTCATCAAACCTAGCACCAACCATGAGAGAGATCACATGGAGCAAAGACAAGCCGACGAGACCGAGGAGAGCAAATCAACACTCAAAGGACCAAACAAGTCTCAAGTAAATAAGGAAATCGAACAAAGAACCAATATTGGAGTTCCTCAGGTCATGATGAGATGGATAAAGACATCTTCAAGGACTGTACTCCTTTTCCTTCACTGTGCTTTTATCCCAATGGGTTTTCCCGGTAAGGTTTTAACGAGGCAGCAACTTGTTGGTGCAGAAGAGCCCAAGGCCAATTGTTCCAGATCATACACCACTTGCATTACATTCTCATCTCATCTAGAGACCACCTCGAAGTGGAGTCACCCAATTATCAGTTCAGATGAAGGAGGTATGGATTTTTCAAGTCAGCTGAATTCTAACATACCGGAATTGGACCGATGTACATTAAAAGGTGGATTCCGGCCAGACCCAGAGGAACCAAGCAACGAAGAGACCCGTTATGGAATCTTGACTCAAAATGGAAGCTTTGAGGGTTAGAATCAGGTCAAGAGATGCTTAAAAACAGAAGATATGATTTTTACAAGTCAGGTGAATCTGAACTCACCCGGTTTTGACCTACCTTCACTATTTGGAAGATTACGGCCTAACCACAAGGAATTAAGTTACAAACCAACTTGGTATGTATTCTTTACTCATCATAGAAGCTCAGTAAATTGGATTCGTACCAAACCGATATCAGATGAGGAAGTTATTCAATTTCTAAACCGGAACACTCTAGACTTGCCTTATATGGAGTCTTGCGGATTTGGGAGTCTTCAAACGTATCTTTGGCGACCTGGAGACCTTCCCCATCATCCAGAGACTCTAAAACACGTATTTATTTCAACCAAAACGCACAGGATCAGGCGGATCCTCCCACACCTTCACTTTCCATATCTGGAACCGAGCTTGCCTTATTTGCCTTGTTTGGAGCCAAAGGATATCATAAAGCAACGGCTCTTTTCCTATTCACTTGTGTGCATTCTGGAGCCTTATTCAGTTAACCTGGACGTCCCAAGACACCACCAATTTGCACCTAAGCTTTCAAGAATAAAGGCGCTTCACAACTTGCCTTATTTGGCCCGATTTGCTCATAATGGTCCAACGGCTAGTTTGTATTCAATTTTGTGATTTCTTTCTTGTTTCTAACCTTTTAGAACGTTAGAGTACTCATGTAAGAGCTCTATATAAAGCTCATTTCGTCCTTTGTACAAATCACCTTTCAATCATCTAAGAAATATACAAGTTTGCTTTTTATTCAAAGGCTGTCTTTGTTTAAAGTTTGTCTTTAAGTTTCATTTGAGAGATTCATTTGATTCTTGAGATTATAGGATTAGGATTTTTTGTGAGATTCAAACAAGTCTAGTTCTCCACCGATTGAGCGAGTCAATCAAGCCCACCGATTGAGCGAGTCAATCAAGCCCACCGATTGAGAGAGTCAATCACAAAACATCACCTCCATCTCTACCTTCAATTCCACCTTCCGCGAGTCAAAGCATGGAATCCTTTGATCATCAAGTGATCTAAGCTCGGTGTGATTCCGTGCATGTATCAAGGGATGAGGAATAACTCCCTTCTCGAGGTGTGATCATAAGGTTGGCCGTCTCCTTGAGCTTGGCTTCGGAAGTGGGTTTACCTTTCTTCAAGGCTATTTGATCTAGATGAACTTCTTGAGGAGTTAAAGGTACAAGGATTATCTTTCTGCCCTTAAACTCAAATGAATATCTGTTGGTAAATCCATCATGCATTACTTTCCGATCAGATTG
>CM051374.1:10713324-10738324 GCA_028015245.1 Cardamine occulta
CCAAGGTCTTCCAAGCAAGATATGTCCAGCATCCATTGGTAAAATATCACATAAGACCTCATCTTCATATTTCCCTATAGACAAAGGAACTATGACCTGGTTCTTGACTTCCAATTCTCCCTCATCATTAAGCCATTGCAACTTATAAGGCTTAGCTCTCTTAGTGATTGTGAGTCCAAGCTTATCAACCATAGACTGGCTGGCAACGTTGGTACAGCTACCACCATCAATCACTAGACTGCAAACTTTGTTTTGAACAAGGCAACGAGTGTGGAAGAGGTTTTCTCTTTGCTCATTTTCTCGGCCTGAGTGTGTAAGTTAAGGATTCTTCTAGTGACCAAAAGTTGTCCGAACTCCGGCATTCTAAGTGGTTCCTCTAAAGGTTCATCCTCTGAACGGTCATCTGCCGACTCTACCTTTCCACTAGCCAGAATAACGATGGTTCTCTTATTGGTACAAGCAGTAGAGTAATGACCAAAACCCTTACACTTAAAACACTGAATTTCTCTAGCTTTGGTGCTTGAACCTCGATCAATTCCCTTGAGCGGAGACTCGTCTATCTTGGGTTTGGTAAGCGGTTTGTAATCCTTAGGCTTGTAATCCTTGCTGAACTTAGTAGAGTTGTATCCGGTCCTAGAGCTCTTCCTCTTAAGTTGTTTTTCAAACATGATAGCTTTGTGGAGAAGCTCTTCTAGTTCGACATAATGATGTACCTCCAGTTTTTCAATGATATCTTTGTCAAGACCTCCCATGAATCTGGCCATAGTAGCTTCATTGTCTTCTTGAATGTCGGCTCTAAGTAACAAGGTTTCCATTTCTTTGAAATAATCTTCAACGGATCTACTTCCTTGAGACAAATTCTGAAGCTTAAGGTGAAGCTCTCTGTGGTAATGACTAGGTACGAACCTCTTCCTCATAATAATCTTTAGTTGGGTCCAAGTCTCAACCGGTATATCTCCAGCCCTTCTTCTAGACGTCACTAACTGATCCCACCAGCTTAGAGCATAATCCTTGAATGCGGTTGGGGCGATTCTGACCTTAGTCCCCTGAGTAAACTCTCGGCAATCAAAGATAATTTCAACCCTCTTTTCCCACTCAAGATATTCTTCAGGGTTACTGGTTCCATGGAAAAACAGAATTTCTATCTTCACACCGGCTAAAGGATCTTGAGTAATGGGTTGGTTATTTCTAGCGGTTTGGTCTTCTCTTGGCTGTCTTCTTCGAGAACGATTTGACCAAGAAGTCTGACTATAGTAGTGCTAAGCATCAGAAGGTCGTAGGTTCCTCCCAAGTTGTTCTTCAATAACAGGTTGCTGATGTTCTCGGAGTCGGTTGTTGATGGACCTTTCTAAATCGGCTTTCATAGTGGCCATACTCTCAACCATCATAGCTTTGAAGGAGTCCATAAGTTGCTTGTTGGAGTTGGCAGACTCTTGTTCATCATGGCTGGTTTCCGCCATGGTACCTGTTCAGATCCCAACAAGTAAACAAGTAAAATGAATTTTATCTTTTTTGAAGCAGGTTCAACAGATCTCACGATTTTATCTGACAAAATGAATTTATGAAAATTCCAACAGTCAGCAGATAAAACAGATCGGAATGTAAAGAGGTGTAATAGATCGGAAAAGATACAACCTGGCGTGGAGTCAGCTCTGATACCACTTGATATGATCCTAGATGAGGATCAAGTCCCTGAATGCTCTCCAAGAGGTTTTGATGGTCGGTGATGAGATGAACTATGCGGAAGAGATGAAAAGATGTGACACAACGAGTAGGATCCAATGGGTGTTGGGGATTGATGCGAAACTTCCAAAGGGAATAGTGAACCTTTAGACTTTCAGACTTCTTCTGTACGTGGGTGAAGACCCTAGACGTGATGAACAAGAGGTGGATCGTAGTGAAACTTCTTAGGAGTTATGACAGACTCTAAGACTATCGAGCTTGCTTTGGTGAGGATGAAGATCCGATCACTATAAGCAAGGATTGATCAAACAGGTTCCGAGAGTTTTGAGAATATGAAAAGAGTTTGATAACTTAGAAATGAAGTCTTACATGAGTTTAAATCAGCAAATGAGTAAAGGAAAAATCTCAAAAATAACATAGCATTAAAATAAAGTTTGAACATAAAAATGACTCTTCAAGTCTTCATATTTTCGGCTGAATCTTCTTGTACTTGGGCTTCTTTATTTGGTGATAAGAGATAGAAGTGGGCTTAGGCTTTATCAAGAGGCTGATGAGTTAGTGATATGGCTTACCTCATTAAAAACCTTATTTGGAAAACCCAAATGGGACAAAACCAAATGAAGGGAAAAAGAGTGTAAGTCATATCACCTCTCTTGATAAATGTTTAGGTGGCTTGGATCACAACCAGTGTAGCTGGATTAGCACACACTAAACTGCCCGGAATGGTGTTGAGAAGATGTTGCATAGTGGTCTTGAGCTTCTCTTGTTTAGACCGAGTGATAGGACCCAGAGAAATGCATAAGTCTTCAGTTCCTTGTAGCTCCGGTCCAAGCTGCTTCCTTTGCTCCTCAGTGTCGTCTCCATGTTGCATGGGTTCCTCCTCCTTGCTAGCCGTACTCTCATCATTTAGGCATGGAGGATTTCTATTTGATAAAACGTATGAACCGAATATACATCTTGTGCTGATAGATAGACTCTGTAGGATAACACACTGCACTTCATATCCTAACACTAGAGAGGCTTTTTCTGTTTCGAGACCATTCACTGAAAGTTTCGACATTCTGGTCTATAACAAATTACTTATTGAATCAAAGGATGATACGCTTTGCACCTATGATCTCTTGTTTCGAGTTTTTGTTGAAAGTGCAGAGGATAAACAAGCTGAAGAAATGAAAGCTCATATACCAGAGACATGGTTATTTTACTTATGGCTAAAGCGGTTTACTGTCCAAGTTGATTATGACCTGTTGAAACAATGGAGAAAGGAGCAGCAACCAAAGATTGAAGGCCTATTCATAATCATCAAAATGAACAATGGCGATAACACCTTTCTCAGAGGTAAGTATAAAGAAATTTCCTTATTCAAAGTTACTTATTCTCTTCTTCCTTTCATTGCAGATTGTTCGGATTTGAGGTCAAATCCTTTTCAAGTGGGAGAGGATGATGTGATCATTCCAAGCACAATGAAGGAGCAGCTTGAACCGGAGCAGCTTGTAGCCGAGGAAGCTAAGAAGAAATGGATTAGCTCAACAACAACGTTTGATCCGGGAATATTAAGAGGATCACTTCAACAATTCAAGATATCTTTACAACACCTTCTCAACACTATCCAGAGCAGTTTAGTGTGTGCTAATCCAACCACCCTGGTTGTGATCCAATCCACCTAGACTTTTATCAAGAGAGGTAATCGGACTTATACTCTTTTTCCCTTGTTGGGTTTTTCCCAATGGGTTTACCATCAAGGTTTTTAGTGAGGTAAGGCCCGGTTACTCTACCCCAGCCTCTTGATAAAACCAGGCCCAAACTCTATCTTTTAATTCTATGTTTTATTCAAACTTTGTATTTAGTTTTGTTGTGTTCCGAGGAGTGGTGTTTCGAGGCATGTCTTGATGACCACCTCCTCGTCTTCTCCTTCTCCCCCCTTTATATTCTGATCTAAACTCTACATTCTAATCATCAAACATCTTATTTTCAGAACTCTTTTCTTGTTTGATCGCCTTGTTCTATGGTGTAAAGGATCATCATCCACACCTTGACAAGTTTTGAAATCTTTGGACCGCTTCATAGTACATTGACGTTTCACATCGATCCATCCCTTGCTCTTGCCGAGTTCGGTCTTTACCCACTCGTGGAGCAAGCCCGAGTGTTCAAAGGCCATTCATCTCCTTTGGAACATCACTCATTCAATCCGCAACATCACTCTCTCACCATTTTCATCACTTCCGCACTCATAACCGATCATCCTACTCATCACAACCCTTGGAGACATTCAGGGACATTGATACTCACCTAGGATCATATCAGAATGTTATGGGGTTTTTCTCAAACAGGAAAACAAAATCAAGTTTGCTTCTTCTTCTTCTTCTCCTTGTGAGCTCGCCATTTGTGGTGAAGGGAGAGAGAGTTCTTGAGCTGTGGGTTTAGAGAGAAAGAAGAGAGAAGAAGAAGAGAAAGGTTTGAGAGCTTGTGAGAAGCTTGGTTCTTGTGAGTTCTTGTGAGTGTGAAGCTTGTGGAGCTTGGGAAAAGAAGTGGCTAGAGCCTAGGGTTTGGGCTGAGCTTGGCGTGGGGCTAGGGAAGAGAAGAGAGGTCTTCTTGAGCTTGGGGGAGTTCATCCTAGGAAGATCCTTCCATTTTTAAGGTGAGTTTGTGACCAAAGGTTCATATTAAGCCTTGTGTGGGGGTTTGTGGTGTTGTAATTTTTCATGGGTTCTTGGTGAATTCCATGGGATATTGCGGAGGAAACTCTAACTGAGGATGCTTTTGCCTATTGGGATTTAGAGGCATATAAGCAACTAAGTTGGAGAGCACCAGACGCCACTTGGGAAGAGATGAAGCAGATCATGAGCGAGGGGTTTGTCATAAGTGCTAAAAGGGAAAGCCAATGCTATGCCCAGGTTGAAACCTATTCCACACCAAGAAGAATGGTTATAGCCACAACCCCAAGGCCTAAGGTGACAACAAAGAAAGCTACATGCCCCAAGGCAAAAGGAGTGTTGTTAACTAAAAGATTCACTCAACCTAAAGAGCCAACAACGGTTAAGGAAACATCACCAAGACTTGAGCTGGACACTCTCAAGACCATTGATGAAATCTTACTTGAACCGCAAGGAAACATCCACCAAGGTAAGTCTTCTAAGCCTGTAAAGATAAAAGAAATCATTTGTTACAGATGCCATCAAGGAGGACACTTTGCGGCTAACTGCCCCACTAAACAATTAGACAAATCCACATCCCTAAAGTCAAAACCGGAATTAAGTGTTATTCAAACATGTATTGAAAATTCTAGTTCTAGGATAATGCTTTTGTCTATGCCAAAGGTGTATAATGCAAGTCTACAACATTAAGTAGAGCACACAATGGAAGTAGTAGACCCCGAGACAGCCACTGAAAATGGTGAAGGTTGCATCAACAACATCTTGCTTCAAGAAGAGCCACCGGATAAGACACAAAATCAGAATACTGTGGCCTCTAGAGAAAAACTCACCGAGAGTTTCGACCAGGTAAGTAATTCCTTATATTCCTTCATTTCTAATGATTTGAATGCTGTGAATATGATCTTGTTATTCCCTAAAGAGTTTAAGGATATTTTTAGTGTTGAAATGAAACCTACGTATAAAATTGATAATCTGTTATGAGCCAGAACCTTCGCTAGATTCCTTGTTACGGGAGCCGTGATTAATCAACGAAAAGATGAATAGCTTAGAGCTTAAGCTTCCTTTAACCCTAGTCTCTCTTGAGAATAAGGTTAATCTTTGGAAGATAAATATTATTGATGTTTAGAAGTCCTTTTATAGACTTCTTACAACCGACCTAAAACCATAATTAAAAGGAAAATTATCAAAGCCTTAAATCTAATATTAAAAGGAAATAATTAACTTTTCAATAAGAATCTTCTTAAGTCTTGGGCCTTCGTCTTTGATACGTGATTCCGTATCTTGTATCATATTCCTGAACAACATGTAAAAGATTACCAAAACATTGTTTCATGCCACCTACATGGAAACTTTCGTGTTGAAATTGTTTTATCTCTTAATTATCATCCCATGACTACCTTAACACACTTGTGTCTGGTCAAAAGTGTCGATGTCATTATAGGTACAAAAGAAAAGTGTTATGGTGTCCCACCGGGAAAGAAGATGTTCTCGGACCAGAACCAAAACCGTGAGGAGCATGTATCAGTTCTTATCAAACCAGCTTCTGAGGAAGAGGAGAGTGTTAACAACACCATTCAGATCAAGGAGAAACCACCCGATGAACACCCACTTGATCAAACTCGAGGTAAGATTCTACACCCTTTTACATTACAATGTATTAACTTGACTTATCTATGTGCATGCAATCAAGTTTTGAGGGCAAAACCTTTTGAAGAGGGAGGGTATGATGCGGTCATCAAACCATGAGAGAGATCACATGGAACAAAGACAAGCCGACGAGACCGAGGAGAGCAAATCAACACTAAAAGGACCAAACCAGTCTCAAGTAAAGAAAGAACTCGAATCAATAACCAATATTGGAGTTCCTCAGGTCATGGTGAGATGGATAAAGACATCTTCAAGGACTGTACTCTTTTTCCTTCATTGTGGTTTTATCCCAATGGGTTTTCCCGATAAGGTTTTAACGAGGCAGCAACTTGTTGGTGCACAAAAGCCCAAGGCCAATTGTTCCAGCTTGACCACCACTTGAATTACATTCTCATCTCATCTAGAGAGCACCTCGAAGTGGAATCAACCAATTATCAGTTCAGATGAAGGAGGTATTGATTTTACAAGTCAGCTGAATTCTAACATACCGGATTTGGACCGATGTACATTAAAAGGTGGATTCCGGCCAGACCAAGAGGAACCGAGCAACTAGGAGACCTGCTATGGAATCTTGACTCAAAATGGAAGCTCTGAGAGTTGGAATCAGGTAAAGAGATGCTTAGAAACATAAGATATGGTTTTTACAAGTCAGGTGAATCTGAACTCACCCTGTTTGGACCTACCTGCACTATTTGGAGAATTACGGCCGAACTGCAAGGAATTACGTTACAAACCAACTTGGTATGTATTATTTACTCATCATAGAAGCCCAGCACCGCCTGCTAGGTCATACAGTCGACCTTGCTGAGCCCAAACATCCCACCAGAGTTTTACTGTTTTCCCATTACCAGTCTCCCACTTTAGAAACTCCACAACAAGATTTCTAAGCTTTAAAATCTTTTGCCAAATCCATGAACCTAATGTGCTATCACTAACCTCCCAGAAAGTTTTATGTTTCAAAAAATATTTCCTGCTTCCAAGTGACCCACAAAGACCCTGAATTTTCAAAAAGTCGACATAGTGCGTAAATACGAGGTGTACTTCATAGTCTGAGAACGCCCAAGCCTCCCTCTTCTTTAAGAAAATAAACCTCTTCCCATGAAATCGTTGCCTTTTTATGACAGTTCGGTGAGCCAGACCATAAAAAAGCCCCAGATAGACTCTCAATTTCATCAAGACATCGTTGCGGAAGACGAAAGATCAAACACCAAAATTTTGAGATGCTAATATGATATAATTAATGAGTTGTACCCTACTAGCATACAAGAGGCTTTTGTGTTCCAAGAGAGCATACAAGATCGAATTCTATCAATGAGCGTCATTGATTTCATGGTAAGAGGCAAACCAAGGTAACGTATTGGGAGTTTGCTATGAGCTAGACCCAATTCTGAAGATTCTTCTATCGGTTCAGCCTTCTCATTGTGAACCAAGAACAAGGAAGACTTTGCTACATTGATATTGAGGCCCGAGATAACCGCAAAAATTCTTTAAAAACATCAACTATACCCAAAACTGAATCTGGTTTGCCATCTGAAAACACCAAAATTTCATCCGCAAAGCTAAGATGAGTAACCCGTACCACACAACATTTTGGATGGAACCCAAAACGCCCTTCTCTAGCCGCCTTGTTTAACATGTTTAAAAACATTGCTCACAATAACATTTTTTAAAAAACATTGCAAGCACTTGTGAAAAGTTTCCAGAGGTCATATGTCTTGGTCTATGTAGCATGTAATTGTCATATGGCTTCGCATAGTGTTCTTTAGTGAGAGTTTTGTGTGATATTTTCAGATTTTAAACTTTTGAGAATCGTTTTAATTCTGTTGTTGTTGTTGTTGTGCTTCTTTGTATAAACAGCGATGTAGTGATGATGAGCTGATACATGAAGATTTGGTACTTAAAAGAGGTGTACACCTTCTTGAGGCATGTGGTATGCTACTTTTAGCTTAAAAATTCTAAGCTTCTTTTAACTAACTATTACTCTCTCCATTTCTAAAAGATTGTCGATTTGATACTTTCACACAAATTAAGAAAAACTTTAATTATACAATTTTTTTATTTAAGTGAAAATTCACCAGAATAACTCTAATCTTGATGTTAATTGCTAGAATAACCTCTTCAAAATGATCTTACTAGTATAACCTTAATATTTTGTTAAAAGACAATAAAAACAAACTGAATATTCATATTCACAATAATGTCATTTAGAATTAAATTAGTTAATAAGTTATGAAATAATTAAAAAAAAAAAAAAAGCTTATTAAATATATTTTTGGAGAAAAGGAAACAAAATTAGGCAATTCTCATTTTTCCCTTTCACGATCGAGTTAAAAAAAAACCCTAAACCTATCAACCGCCGCTTTAGCTTTTTGGTCACCGCCGTGTTATTTTTCTGGTCACCGGAACAGCCGCGTCGCCGCTTGACCGCCGGGTTTGTCTTGCTGCTACATCACTGAGCCTTTGAGTGACCAGAGCAATCGAGAATGCTACACCAAATCAAAACCGTCGTGTCCTCTCCTCTTGCCGTCATGTCTGTTACTCTTCGCCGCCGTTGAATTTGAAAGCCTTGTCGCCTCACCAAAGCCTCTTCACCGTTTCTTCTCCTTGATCTTTGATTTTTGTCTTCACCGATTGTGAATTTTGAAATCTAATCACCTCTCCATAGTCTCGGCGCCGCCATCGTGTCAGTTAATCCTCGCCGCCGTCGGATCTTTGTCGCCAGTAAGTCTTCACAGTTTCATTTATAAATTTTGATAATGTTGATCATTGTTTCTATATAAGATTTGGTTTATTGAATAGTTTTTTGTTTCTAAATTACAATTCTGTTTTGCAGTTCTTCTTGTTTAGTTTCATCTGAAGTCATATTTACTTGCTTGATGGATACTTTCGACAGATGGAGAGGAGAAGAAGAAGAAAGTTGAGTCACATAATTCTGAAGAATCCATTTGGTCAAACCCCAGAGAGAAGAAGGCTAATAAGGCTTTGGACAAGGCATTACACAGCTTATTAAATATTACGAAGAACCTGGCTGGGGCGACTCCAAAGCCAAAAAGTGATATCAAGTTGGCGGGTTCTCAGAAATACCCATTTGTTGGTAACTCTACAATATCACTATTTTCGCCAACCTTGTTATCATTATCATCGTTGTCTGCAGCCCTTTGGAGTTTTTATCACTATTATAAGCCACAATCTCTTCTTCATCAACCTCCTTAGATTCAATAAAATGTCTCTCCTTAACTTTCCCACAAAGTCTAATAGTTTCCAACTTAGACTGAGCCAAAAAACTTTGAAATTGTCTACAGTTACCAATAATAACTAGAGGTGTATCTGTTGGTAATTTTGGTAGTAGTTTAATCTTCATACACAATTTTGATGACATCATCATACGTTGTTTTTGTATTTGCTTCTTGAATTCGAAAATTACTTTTGCGCTCAATAACAAACAACCATCTATTATTTGCAAAGATGTAATTCCAACAAACAAGGATGACTTGCTCCATATTATTATGGATTTGTGGAGAGAATCAATAAGAGGCTTAGATAGAATGTATATCTAAGTGAAAAAAGATTAGATAAAAACTCATAAAAGAGAATAATTTGGGAATGAATGTGGAACTGAATGAATGATTATGAAATAAGAAGGAGGCTGATAAAAAAAACCCTACAAAAATTGTGGTTGAAGTTAGTGTTTTTTTTTGGAAATTTTTTGTTAATTTCGTCATTAATTAGGAAAAAATAAGACAAATCTGCAATGTAATTATAACAAGTCTGCGATAGAAAATCTGCGGTAACATGGTTACCAAAACTCTGTCATTGTAAGTGTACGGTCACTGAAAATGTTATTTTAGTTAGAAAATGTCTGCGGTAAAGGGAGTTAAAAAATTTGCCATAACTAATGTCTATTATTTCTGAAAATCATAAATCTTCTGTAACTGGAATCAAATATGTGGTACTCCTCTGTTCCATTTTATAACAAGTTTTAGACATTTTTTCTTGTTCCATTTTATTAGAAGTTTTACAAGTTTCTATGCAAAATTTAAATTTTGATTGGTTGAGTAGATTTAAAATAAAATATTAAATAATATTTTTGTAAGGAAAAGTAGATTTCTTAATATGTGCACTTTTAGGTAAAACTTCTTATAAAATAGAACAGAAGAAGTAACTAAAAGGTTAAGTTAGCAATTAATTGTTATTAACTGCTAGAAAAAGCTGCGGCACAAATCAAAATCTATCATTGAAACAAATTTACTATAACATAGAGTCGCAAAATTGTAAATATGATGCATTTTTCGGGAAAAAAATTTGATATGACATTAATTGATAATGTTATTCTTATAATTAAGTTTTTTCTAGCACATGATTTAAGGGATATTTATATGATAAAAAAATTCATTTAACTTTAATTTTTAAAAAATTAAACTAGTAATTAAAATACTAATAAGATTATTTTCCCTATTTCTCTTTATTTAATATGCCACTAGTTTGATAATTAAAATACTAATAGGATAACAACTCGTCTTGTTTTCTTGTCCAAGACTTTAAAGCATTACAAAAATCAGAGCCACGGAATCCAAGAAACAAAACAATTAAAAATAAACATGATGCGATAGAAGATAACTAGATAAGGTAAAACATAATGGATAAGTACAATACATTTTTTGGTAGGGCTGTTAATGTGGGTTAATTCGTCCTGTTTAATCTGTTTTATTGTAGGTTAAACTATTTATGGGTTTTGGCGGGTCAATCCGTCATAATTTATGAGTTTTAAACTAATAACTTTAATCTGTTTCGTTTTATAATTAAGGATTTTGCGGATTAACCGCAGAATTCAAAATTAAGTTAATATAAATAAAAATTAATATTTTATAATATAATAAATACATTTCAGATCCATCTTAATCCAAAAAGAAAATAGTATCAAAAATAAATAAAATATAAAAAATCAACAAGTTATAATTTGAGGTTAAGTATAATTAGGGTTAATATATAAATTTTTCTTTTAAAATTTGGAAAACAATACTTTAAAAGATTTATAGGCCATAATTTATAAGGACCATAATTATATATAAAAATCTACTACACTATTAAAAATAGTTACTTTAAGAAATTATTTCCAAACAGTACATACAAGTAAATTTAAATGAGATAGTTTTATCATTACATCCAAACAATATTTTTCATTAAATTAAAACATTAAATCATTTAAATAATTATTAGTTTCCAAAAATTAAAACTCATTCTCTCTCTTAATAATTATGAATGAAAATTAAAATTACTTTTTAAAAAATTGTAATTTTATTTTTAATTTCATTTGAATTTTCATATAATACATATAACTAATAAAAATCTAGAATTTTGTTTTACACATGTTGCGATTCAATTTTTACTAAACATACATATATTACTCAATCAATGAAAAACGTGTATTCAATGTCTCACATCGACTAAAATTTTTGAGCAATGATTCAGAATCATATTATAAAAAAATAGAAAAATATGATTCTAAATCTAAATGAACAGGAATACTGACTTAACGACTTAACAATCATCTAAATTTAAAAATTTATCCGGTTTAATACGGTTGTTTAGTTAAACTTATAGTTTTACCAAATATAAAAATTTATAAATATTTAATTTTAAAAAATTTTCAAAAGTTTCAAAATATATAAATTATATAAAATACTTAACATAAATTTTGGATAGTAGAACGTGATCAAAAATGATTAAAAGATGAGAGGTATAATTATGTTACCGAATATGTAATAGAAAAAATGTATTTGAAAAAACAATTATCAAACAAAACCACATTCATATAATCTAATACGCACTCTCAAGTCTTTTTTCGATGTTGTAATCCAACTTTCAATATTAAAATTAAATATATTATAAACGGATTAATTGTAAAAGAAAAAAAAACTTCAAACATATATTAAACAACAAAATTTACAAACCATAAACAAACAAAACAAATAGCAACTTAAAATTACATAAATAAAATATAAATATTTATTAAAAAAAACTACAAATTTGTTTTAAAACAATTTATCCGCGGTGTACCGCAAATTCAAATCTAGTTTAATATATAAAAAATTAACTCACAGATTAACCCGCAACACCTAGATTTATCCATCAAGAACCATAGACTCTGGTGAATCAACCCGCAATATCCACTTTTTTTTGGACAATAAAAATATCAACCTTAACCAGCTCCATAACGGTACGAGTTTAAAATTGACCATAGATTTTCAACCCTAATTGACACCCTAGACCAAGTAACTTAAACCCCATTTATACAAATGCATATGTATTTTATATCATACATTTTTCACATAATATAGTAAATAAATAAAAAACATTGATTTAATAGAAAAGATAAACAATTGCTTTGAGGTTCTCCCATCCGCTTAAATTCAATCCTAAAGGTAAAAAGGCTTCTAAGCAGTTCACTGCACAAATAACAAACTTAATAGTCAAATAGAAACCAAATCCAAAAAAAATAACAGTTTCATTCATTCTAAAGCCTTTGATTATGGAATCTGAAACCAAATCCATATAGAAATAGATCGAAACACAACCTTAAAACTTATAACAACAATAGTAGAATCAAAATAAGGTATAAGTTCATAGAGTACTTCCTGGATTGACAAATTGACATATTAGATCCAATTTTGTCTTTGCAGATCAAAATATGCATCAACTTGTTCACGCACCTTCTCGAGAAGCATAGCTTTTTCAGATCCATGATTTTATAAGATAAATTAGCTACGCTTCTTCGAGCTGGTGCTTGAACGAGCTGATGGAATCAGTGAACTATGCCAAAGAGTCACTAAAGAAAGAACAAGCATAAAAACAAAACATGGTTAGATAACAAAAGATCTAAAAACGCAGATGGAACTTAGTTGTTTTGATTGAGGATGCTAATACTGGGACTAAGTGATGGATTTTATAGAAAGAGAAGCAAGAAACGAGAGAGATAGGTTTTGACACCGATGTTATCTACTGCACTCTTCACGTGACACATGTCCCCTCTATATGGGCTTTCAGACAATTTGAGGCCCAATATGGATATGAGCTACCGACACTTGTCTTCCATCCCCAACCACTTAAGTCATCATCTTTACCTTTTACAGGACTGTGAGGCTGTGAGCAAAGAAACTAATATTTCCTATGTCATTAAAGGTTTACTTTAAACATAGAACAACCAACATTTAGAAAATAACCTCTAACTTGAAGAAAAGCTCTGTTATTTGTTTGAGACAATGAATCCAAATATTTTTGTCCAGTATCACCGCTTTTGGATTTTCACAATGTTGCTATTTATTTTGCATTCGGATGTAAATGCATCATATGAACTCGCGCGCTGCGTTTGGAATTTACATACGAAAGGTGAGATTGTATGTCATGATGAAAGAAGCTGACGGTTCAAAGTGTACATAGCATAAATCATTGCGCACAGAATGTAATCAAAGAGTTCAATACAAGCAAATTCATGACCCCTCTGATTTTTCCTTTGAGGAAAGACTTTTACATCTGCTTGAGGACTGCAGTTAAGTCGACTTCATCTTCTCCATCTTTTCTTGCATCTTGTATTGTAGTGTCGCTGGAGCACAATCTAGTGGTGTTTCTCCTGGTGACAGATAACAAATTGTATACTTTGAGCATAACCAGAACAACATAATAAGCGAATCACTAACTAGTAACTACACTTGTTCTCGTCGCCAAGGCAAGATTTGTGTACCTTGTGCATTTTTGTACTCAAGGCTTGCTCCATGTTCCATTAACATCAACGCAATATCAGTTTGGTTAAATAGAACAGTCTGCGGAAGCAAAACATTATGTAATTAGTATATTTCGACATACGTAAGCAAATCGATCACACAAGTGAGACAGAAGATTACCAGATGAAGCACGGACATTCCCTGCTTGTCGCGGTAATTTGCATCCACGCCCTGCGAGTCTTACAGTTTTAGTCTTCATGTAAACTTGATCGAGCAATTACATAATTTGAACAACAAGTACCTCTTTTAGAAGTTTTTTCACAACAGCAGTGTCACCATTCTTAATTGCTTCTCGTAATCCCTTTTTTACAAACACATTCCATAAAAATCTATGAATATTTCTGTTATACAAATTATCTACAATTATCAATGTAAGAGTTACCTCCCCATTGGCTACATAGTCTCTTTGGGGGATGTCTAGTCCAGGATTCACAGCTGATCTGAGATTTTCAATAGCTTAATTACATATCTAATTACTAGAAAGATATAGAAAATTCAAGAAAAGCAGATGAACCAATTACAAATGAAACTATGAGTCCATTTGACGTGCAAGAGCAACCCCGTTTTATGTTGATACTACCTTGCAATAAGCAAGTGAATCCAAAGGCACAAATGCCTAGACGAACAACTTTCTCATGTCTAAAGCTCTTAACCGCAAACTTTTCTTTGACATTATGACTAAATCCAAAGCCTAGACAAATAACTTTCTTTTATGTCTAAAGCTCTAAGTAGTAAGTACAAACTTTTGCTTTGATACTATGCTAAATGATATAACATACCTAGCATTGTTGTTGGAAGTGGAACCTTTACTTTTTGTTGAAGTCTCTGACTGAGTAACAGTCACAGGAGCACGAACAGCCTATTCCAAAACCATTTTTTTTGTCAGAAGAAAGGAACATACTTTATAAGGAACACATTTAAAGGAACCAAGATTTTACCGGCGGGTTTGGTTTATCGATTGATTTGGAAGGAGCTACACAGATGCATAGAGGCATACCACACTTGCATTCCATTGTTTCACTACCTCCAGGACCCATATCGTCGTCAATGTCCAATCTTGAAACTTGTTTAGTTAAGGAATTAAGTTTATTTGAAAACAGCATACAAAAACGATTCCTTGGCTCTGTGAATGAGCTTGCTGCAGCAACAAGTAGTGATGAAGAAGAAAGAACAAAGACAGATTTATCAAATAGTTTCTCCTTATACATTTGATATGATCTGAGTATATAATTGATCATTTGTAACTTAATATCACTAAATTCCTGTTTCGTTCTTAATTGCATCAAAAAAGGTTACATGAGTTCTTTCAATTTCCCAATTTTTTTGTTAATAATAATAATCTCACAATTTGGTATTCAAGAATCAGTTTAATTCAGATTTCAAGAACTGTGCTTTTCTATGTAAATTTCATAATATCATAGGAAACTAAACTAAACCAATTTAGGCTTTCTATAGAGAACAGTTCAAACTCAAGATCTAAACCAAAACCCTAAATCAAACAAAATCACAAACAACAAGAAAGAATCGATTTTTTTTTGTCCAATTCACCTGTCAAAGATGCCGAAGCTTAACTGGATCGACACGGAGAAACAGAATCGGCGAAAGTGATCCGAAAGCTCGAAGAAGGAGAAGAAAGGGATGCTTTTGTTTTATATTTTTTTTTTGTTTTTCTGTCAAAAATAAGTAAATTTAAATAATATTTTATAATTCTCAATTTTATTTGTGTTTCTTTTCTTTTTTTTCTATTTTTTTAGTTTAAATATTTTTTGATTCAAAATCGATAAAAATTAGAGTCAATTAACTCATTACTGTTATAAACCTTAATTTAAATTATATATATATATATGTGTATATATATGTGTATATATATTGTTATAAATATAGGTATATATATGTATGTGTGTATATATATGTAAAATAAATAAATAAAATTGAAAATAGAGAAAATGTAGATCTTGGTATGCATAACCACAGTTAACGTTATCACGGTTAAGATTAATTAACTACCGATTAAAGTTATATATATTTTTAATCTTATCATTAATCATTTAATATTAATTACAAGTATTTAATCAAAAAAACAAAATTTATAAAATATACAAATAAATAAATTAAAAGAAACTATGGGAATAACGACAAAAAAAACGATAAAATAAAATTTTAAAAAATAAAACAAAAATAACAACAATTAATCATCACCAACCAACTACTTATAAACAATCACCATATTAATTACAACTAATTCGCCAAACACAAATATAACACTAAACTAAAAGAACTCATGGGAATAACAAAGCAAAAAAAACTAAAAATAAAAACAAAAAGAACAAAAATTATTATTAAAAAAATATTTACAAACGTTTTTTAAAAAATTTTTCTCTCAGGCACATTTAATGAAAAAGCTAACAGAAAGTGACATATCACCCTCTTTTTCCCAAAATAGAAAGTCTCTTCTCCTTTATGTGTTTTATCCACTAGTCTGTCAAACTCCTCACGAACAAGATGGCGCCGGAAAACACAGCCATTGCCGAAAATCCCTCATTCCAAAGATCTCGAAGCTCTCTTTTACTTCTCTCCCTAGCACACTTAATGAGAAAGCTACCAAAAAGTGACATCTCACCCTCTTTTCCCAAAATAGAAAGTCTCCTCTCTTTTCTGTGTTTTATCCACTAGTCTGTCAAACTCCTCACCGGCAAGATGGCGCCGGAAAACACAGCCACTGCCAAAAAACCTTCATTCTAAAGATCTCGAAACTCTTTTTCACTTCCCCGCCTTCCGAACAACGAAGTTTTAGAGTAAATGATTCCACTCTTAAAGTCTAAAACCTTCTAAACTCTCTTGGAATCTACTGAACTTTCTGTTGAAAAGCAAGAACACTATGGCAAGAAGATACTCTACGCTGGAAAAAAGGGTATCATGAGGTCCTCTGATGAGCCTCAGATAAAACGAATTAGAGCCCCGGAAATGGATATCTCGGAGCAAATCAAAGACAACCAACTCACCTTGATGGGAAGGCTCACAAAGCATAGGTACCAAAGACTATGGTCACTGATCCCATTCCTCTCTAGCAGATGGAGCCTCCGAGGAAGAGCAGTGGGATCCGACCTAGGGCATGACTGCTTCCAGTTCAGATTTGATTTTGAAGAAGATATCCAGAAAGTGCTAGACAACAGGCCTACCACTTTGCTAACTGGATGGTCATACTCCAAAGATGGGAACCAGTTATATCTGCATCCTTTCCTTCAAAGATACCCTTTTGGATAAGTCTGAAGGGACTCCTAGTTCAGTACCGGAAGAAAAAAATACAGATTGTGCAAGAGGCCAGTGAGTATGAATATTTAGATCTATAAAAAACAGAAGCAAAAATAAGGATTACGATAAATGGCTTGCAACCCCTATGCAAAGCAACTATCATAGAGTTTGCTACGGGAGAGGATATCGTAGTCTCCCTAGACTACAATAAGCTAGAGAAACATTGCTAAACATGCCGCAGACTCTCACATGAGATGAAGGACTGCCCACAAAAACTATAAACCCAAGGAAAAAAAGCCTACACTCAGAAGCATCAAGGGCAAACGACGACAAATAAATGGTTTATGTCCCAAACCCTAGCTATTTAACTCATCAGAGGAGCCACCTAGACCACTCAACTGGTAGAGTCCAATCCCAAAGAAGTGATTACCAAGCAAGAATAGACAAACACAGAAGATGCTTTGGAACTAGGGTCTCAAACATGGATAAACACCAACATGAGGCTAACAATCAAAGCAATGATGGACTGAGAGAAAAAAGGACTTACATGCCACTGCAACATGCCTCAGCCTCCTTCTCTAATAGATCTGTTGCAAGATCCCTCTATACGAAGGAAATAAGAGTGCATCACTCTGATTCTCACTCATACCAAAGCCAAAGGCAAAACCACAGGAGAAACTCACAGAGCCATGATCTTCGAGACCATCTCAACCGCATAAGCCAAAATAGTAGAAACCACCGCACTCCAAACCTACAGTGGGTGGAGTGGAAAAACAACAACATCAATGGGGGAGATGAAGCTTATGATTTCTCCATATCAAAGAGGACTAACCTGGAAAGAAAACTGGAGCGGAATGATTTCCCAGCTGCTACCCACATCCCCACCACAGAGTAAGTGATGTAGGACCTTAGGGAAGTAACAACACAATATACTAAATATGCATATCCCACTGAGTGAGCTGCCCGAATACAAAAAGTAATGCAAGGTGAAATGCGAGGGCTAATGGCTGAAACATCATCATGGATTATAAATGTTGAAACCACCTCTTTAGCATTAAATGCTGCAACCACTCCACAAAATTTAAGATCCCCCATCTACTCCACACATGCGGGCAATGTTTCCAAGATAGACCCTACTCTTGAGCAACCTCCAACACCTGCAAAAAGAAAAAGAGGCAGACCCCCATTACGGAAAAAATCTACTCAAGCCCACATGTCAGACCTAAAGCAAGCTCTAGAAAGATGAGACCCTTCCTAATTTAAAACTCAGCAAGGAGAGTAGAGCAGCTAACCAATCAGTCTACTCCTAAAGAGGGGAACAAAAGGAACAAAAAAGATGTGGGACAAATATCTATCCCTCTACTAGAGGGAGAACCTTCCAACAAAAAAAACTCAAAGACTCAATGACTCTCCCAGCCAAAGGACAGCTAGGAATGTGCTAAGATTGTAAGTTGGAACTGTTGTGGCTTGGGAAATCCCGCAACAGTTCAGAGAATCAGAGAAATACTCACACTATTTCTCCTGATATAATATTCCTCATGGAGACAAAAAAATAATGATGCATTCGTTCTCAAGGCACTTAACTTGTTGGGATATGACTCTCATTTCTTAGTCTCATCCCATGCCCACAATGGAGGACGTTTAGCCTTTTTCTGGAGTAATGATGTCTCTATCAATATACTCTCCTCCAACCACAACTACATAGATACCATGATATCGACTAGGTGAACAAGCTTTAACTTTACTTTCGTTTATGGAGAACCAGACACCGAGAAAAGAAAAGCAGTGTGGAATCACCTGACAAGTTTGGTAGTTAATAGAGAAGGTCCATGGTTCTTGACAGGTTGACCACCCAGATCTGAAGGATCTTTCAGTGATTTCGGAGCCTTCATGTCCCAGTATGACTTTTATGATCTTAGACACTAAGGTAACTGCTTATCCTGGAGAGGCAAAAGACATTTACATCTTGTATACTCCCGCCTAGATAGAGCAATGTCAAATAGTACTTGGGCTGACTTGTTTCCCAAAGGAAGATGTGACTATTTACACTTTGAAGGATCTGACCACATGCCCCTAATCACCTACTACAATCCCACAAAAAAAAGGCATCTTTAGATATGATAGAAGGCTGGGGAAAAATGTGGAGATCACAAAGCTGGTGGCTCATACATGGAATGAAATACAGAACCTACCTGTTAAGCAAAGGATAGCTAGATGCCACCAAGCAATCTCCAAGTGGTGCAGAGAACACAATACAAACAGCCAAAAAGCTATTCAGAGCCTAAAAGAAAAGCTAGAAGAGGTCATGGTAAACCTGCTTATAGAGGAAGTTGTGTTCTCAAGTATAAATAAGGAGATGAAAGAATTGGAGGAAGGGTTTTGGAAACAAAGAAGCAGATAGTTGTGGCTTACCTTAGGGGATAAAAACACAGGCTACTTCCATGCAATCTCATAAGGAAGGAAAACTATAAACAAATTTGCTGTTATTGAAGATCAAGAAGGCAAAAGTTTCTATGAAGATAGACATATTGGAAAGGTTATAGCGGACTACTGCAATGATCTCTTTACATCAAAACCATTTAATGGATCTTCAATCGTCCATCAAGCTCTGAAGTTAATCATCTCCCAAGAAACAAATCAACTGCTCATAACAGATCCTTCAGCAGAGGAAATCAAAGCAGCAACTTTCTCCATACGTGCTGATAAATCACCAGGTCCAGATGGCTTTTCAGCATCCTTCTTCCAATCAAATTGGCATGAGGTTGGTCCTGCGATGATAACTGAAGTTAAAAGCTTCTTCACTTCTGGCTTGTTACTGAGAACACTCAATAATACTAATGTAAGGTTGATTTCGAAAATCAAAGCTCCAAAAACAGTTGCTGATTACCGTACAATTGCCCTCTAGAATGTGTATTATAAGATCATTTCAAAGATTCTTACTCTCAGGATGGAGCCACTCATGGACGCCTGGATATCTGAAAATCAAGCAGCTTTTGTTAAAGGAAGGACAATATCTGATAATTTCATGATAACCCACAAAAAGTTGCAGCTCCTAAAAACCTCAAAAGCAAAAAAAAAACATTGCTCTATGACTGTTAAAACATACATGAGCAAATCTTATGACATGTTAGAATGGGATTTCATACAACTAGTTTTGGAGAGACTTGGCTTCCACAACGAATGGATCAAGTGGATAATGCAATGCATCTCTACAGTCTCCTACTCCTACCTGATAAATGGCTCAACACACGGCTTTGTCACTCCAAAATGAGGCATATGCCAAGGAGACCCCCTAAGCCCCTATATCTTCATACTCTGCAGTGAGGTTATACGCTCAAATATATCCTTAGAGCTATTTTCTCAAATTAAGAGATCATTGTAATACTTAGGGGTCAAATCCACAAAGACTCAAGGGCTTCGTGATAGATTTTTTTTTTGTTTCAAATTCAGCAAAGCAAGTGTGAAATAAATTAAACAGCAATGCAAATATAATTAAAACCGGTTTGTAAATCAGATGGGAAAAGCGTCAGGTTCAGGGAATTCCTCAGGAAGTCAAGTAATGAATATCAATTAATTGGTAAGATCAAATTACGAATAGGTTCTCGAACTCAAATCACCAATGTAAAACAAACAAACTTTTGTTGCGAGAATTAACTATGTTTAAAACCTAAGAAACCAAATTCCTTTGCAAATCCTAACTTCTAAACAAGCCTTAAGTACAGGTTTGATGTGTTCACAAATTATCTAATCCAAATTCTTTTGCAATTATCTAATTTGTTCACTCTAGGTTTTATCAGATTTTAAATCACGCTTCCACGCTAATTTAACAATCCTAAATCAAGATTCTAGGTGATCAATCTAGAACTAGCTTTAAGTACAACCTAGGTGAAGAATTAATAAGTTTGAATCCTAACCAATCAATCAATATATCATTCCATGAAATCCCTAATGAGAATCCCTAAACCTAACAATTAATCTACTGACACATATCAATTGAAATCAAAGACATGGATGAAATAAATACCATATACAATTAAGAAAAAAGTAATAGAAACAGAGGTTCAAAATCTTCTCTCAAGTAGTACAAAGTAAGATCAGCCCCAAGCTCTCCAAAACTCTCTCAAGTTCTTCGTAAACGTGAGATGATCCAAAACAAAGTCTAAAACCCTTAATTTAATAGTCTAACACGAGCTGGAGACTTTTGTAAATAAGTTAAATTTCAGGGTAAAAGTTGTAAATCTCCAAAAATAATGGTATTCACGCAGAATAGTGAAAATTGGACTGTGTCGACCGACACCAGGAGTTGTGTCACTCGACACAGGTGGTCAGGAATGACACCAACTTCGACTTCTCAGCTACAATGCTCCATGCATGCTCCAAAATGTCCAAATGATCTCAAATGTGTGTAAACCTGTTAAAGACTAAAAAAAGACTCGAAAAACACATAAAAGAGTCGATTATATACATATATCATGGATTCAAAACTGGTAAAAACCATGATATATCAACTCCCCCTAGACTTAGCCTTTACTTGCACTCAAGTAAACAGAAAACTGAGCAAAGGAAGAAGTTTGAAAACACGGAAAATCACCTTCTTTCAGAACGTCACATCGACCAGTCATCATGTAATCCACATGCAATAAGAACCAATCTAAAACAAACCACTATGTACTTCACCACAGACATTCGTAACCTTCCCGATTCACTCCACAATTTGGCAACATAATCCTTAAACCCTTCATCGCTAGGTCTCATCTCTGATCTCAATGCCAAGAACCTTCTAAACTATTTGTAACACCCAAAATTTGAGAAGAAAAGAACTAGAATTTGGGTTCAATTGATCAATTTCAAATGTTTTGAAGTTGTCTGATTTCAAGGGGATTTTAGATAGATGCAGAAGTTAGAAGGAAAATCTGTACATAGCAAGTGAAAGAGGGACTTGATTGCAAAATCGTGAAAATCTGGAAAATTCGGATTCATCTATTCCAAAAATCTGGGATAGGTTTTGGCAACTCGAATCTTCATTTTTCAACCCTAATAACTCGTATATATATGCCTATAGTGAGAATCTGAAGAATTTCAGTGAGTTTTTGAGACTTATACTGCCATCTCCGTTTCAAACCATTTCCAAGACATAACCCCAAGGATTGCAATGACTTTGGACTTTTGTTCTCTTAGGTTATGTTAGCCTTTCCCCTCTGTTTGTCGTAGCCTCCTTCTCGGTACTTCGAAATCTTTCCTTTCTTCTCCTCCGTTTCCTCTTTCAATGGAAGTGAGCTTCAAGCTCTTTAATGGTGAATTCATTTTCAGGGAGAGTTAGGCTTTGTTCTATAAGTTGCTAGAAACCTCTTTATCATACAAATCCAACACCGCTTACCGTTTATCATTTGGAGGTCTGAGTCAATCGGAATCTACTCGGTAAATATTTCGATTTCATTATGTCATAGTCAAATCGATATTTTTACACACCGGTTCTTAATGATTTGAGACCGGTTCTAGACTCTTATGACAGTGAAGAATACACTGAAATCCGTTATAGATTTGGTTGAGTTTTGATTTTTGAACCCCTAACAATTTAGACTGGTTCGGATATTTATAAACTGGTTTTGGGAAGAACGATTTTTGAATCAGATTGCCCATTAAAATAGCTTTCAGATGGTATATTGTACATAGTTTTCTGATCAATGGTTGAATTTAAGTGAATTAGTTGGTGGTCTGAGACGTGTGTAGAATTGCAGTTGATTGCTCGTTCGATCTGAAAATATTTTTCGTGTGAGTTCTAACTCGCTTAGTATTATTATACGTTGGTATAATATTTTAGGAAATTATATTGATAATTAAATATTTGATTATGTTGAATATTAATTAATTACATAATTTGGATAGAAATTAAAGATTAATTTAATTATTTAGAGTTCAGAAATTAAGTTATTGTGATTATGTTGTTATTTTGATTTATGATTCCGATGTTGAGATGTGTTATTCTGTTAAGACCGGCATAAGCATACTCTTCTGATTTAGCTAGCTCTATTGAAAAAATCTGTGGCGGCTGGCATCGTCAAGGTATCGCCAACAAATGTATTATGTATTCTGTTAGTCTGTTATTGGTATTAAAGTTGGTTAATGTCATGGATCGTGCTTCCTTACCACCTTTTAGGGGCCATCATCCCTATCAAGTATATTATGTATATATTCTGTTAGTATATGGTTTAAGTGACCAATGTTGGGGTCGTACCATTCTGCTATGGCATTGATAGATACCTGGTGGTCATTCTGTTCTGATGATTATGTTCTGTTATAATGACTCTATTCTGCTCTGATGATTATGTTATGTTCTGATGTTATTGTTATGTTCTGCTAATATAATTCTGGAAAGGTAATAATAAATGCTCCAGTTAAATTTATCGGTTAAGTTAAAGGTTAAGTTATCTTTCGATTCAAATAATCAAATATGAATATTAGTGGTACCAATATGTGAACATTTTTCAGTGCGGGATCAAAACGTATTTCTGTGCACGTGTCTATTGGGTTCATAATCTGAGGTTTTGTAACATCCAAAAATTTGAGAAGAAAAAGAACCAGAATTTGTGTTAAATTCATCAATTTGAAAAGTTTTGACGTTGTCTGATTTTAAGGGGAATTCTGATAGATGCAGAAGTTAGAAGGGAATTCTGTACATAGCAAGTAAAGGAGGGACTTGGTTGCAAAATTTTGTAAATTTGAACAAATTTGGGTTCATCTATTCCGAAAATCTGGGATAATTTTTGGCAACTTAAATCTTCATTTTTCAACCCTAATACCTCGTATATATATGTGTTTTGAACTCCCAAATATTTTTTAGCCGCCTATAGTGAGAATCTGAAGAATTTCGGTGAGATTTCGAGACTTATACTGCCATCTCTGTTTCAAAGCATTTCCAAGCTTCAAGCTCTTTAATGGTGAATTCATTTTCGGGGAGAGTTAGGCTTTGTTCTATACCGTCTTTTAAACCTCTTGATCATACAAATCCAACACCGCTTACCGTTCATCAATTGGAGGTTTGAGTCAATCGGAATCTGCTTGGTAAATATTTTGATTTTATTGTCTCATAGTCAAATCAATATTTTTATACACGGGTTCTTAATTTTTTGAGACCGGTTGTGGACTCTTATGACTGTGAAGAAAACACGCTTGAAATCCGTTATTGATTTGATTGAGTTTTGATTTTGAACAGGTATCAATTTGGATCGGTTCTGTAACGCCCGTGTTCCAGAAATATAATTAATTTAATTAATTCGGAATTCTTTCGAGTTTATGAATCTTAGATAAGTCTCGAGAAATTAATTATTGGGGTTAAAATAATTAATTTATATTTGTTCCGGGGGTGTCATAAGTCGATTTGAAAGGTGTGGAGTTTTTCTCAAATAAGTGGCAAAAGCCAAATTGGCTTCTTCTCCTTCTTTTCTTCTCCTTGTCGCCATTTGTGGCTGAAAGAGAAAGCTTTGGAGCTTGAGAGTGAGCTTGGAGAAGAGAGAAGAAGAGAGAAAAGAGTTCTTGGAGCTTAATCTTGAAGGAGCTAGAGACTTTGAAGCTTGGGAGAAGTTTAAAGAGGAGGTTCTTTGGGCTAGCTTTAGGCGGAAGCTAAGGGGAGAAATGGAGGTCTTCTTGAGCTTGGGGAAGTCCATCTAAGCTTAGATAAATCATTTTTAAGGTGAGTTGAAACCAAATGTTATCATTTAAGCTTGTGTGGGGGCTTGGGGAGTTTTGTTTAACTCTTTGGTGATTTTTGAGGTTCTTGAAAAGTTTAGGGAAGGTTTTCTATGTTTCTGATGTTTAGGAAACCTTGGATTTGTGCTTGTGGAACTTTGATAAGCTTGATTGTGAACTTTGTGAAGTTCTTATGCTTGATTTGGTGTTTGTAAATTTTGTGTGTTGTGGAATACTATTCATGCTGTGAAAGTATGTTTACTATTCATGCTGTGAAAATGTGTTTACTATTCATGCTAT
>CM051374.1:10738424-10788424 GCA_028015245.1 Cardamine occulta
GAAAGTAGGTACTATTCATGTTGTGAAAGTGTGTTTACTATTCATGCTGTGAAAGTGGATACTATTCATGCTGTGAAAGTGGATACTATTCATGCTGTGAAAGCGTGTTTACTATTCATGCTGTGAAAGCGTGTTTACTATTCATGCTGTGAAAGCGTGTTTACTATTCATGCTGTGAAAACGTTTTTACTATTCATGTTGTGAAAGTGTGTTTACTATTCATGATGTGAAAGTGTTTTTACTATTCATGCTGTAAAAGCGTGTTTATTATTGATGTTGTGAAAGTGGGTATTATTCGTGCTGTGAAAGCTTGTTTTCGATTTATGCTGTGAAAATGGGTATTATTCATGCTGTGGAAGTGTGTTTACTATTCCTGCTGTTGTTTAGCTTTTCTTGGTTGGAATTGTTATTTTGCTGTTGGAAGTTTTAATTGTTGTTAATTATTTCTTCGTGTTGTCTTGGTTATTAAAATTTGTTTGCTACTTTTTGATAGCCTGTTGTTGGGAGGATCAATCTCACTCAGCGTTTGGTTTACGAAATGTTGATGCATCACTTTTGTCGATGCAGATAAAGATAAGGCGTGATCGTGGAATCGAGGCAGTGGCGAGGGATGATTAGGACCCGGTAGTTTTTGCGGTTTTTGTAGCTTTCGTATGATTGCTAGAACCGGTAGAACTGTTGACCTTGTGGTCATTTGTGTATTTTGCGGCGTTGTTTAACGTTATGGAAATGTTAATTTCTGGGTAAAAAAAAAGTGCCGTCATTTCAGGTTTGGTTATTTATAAACCAGTTTTTGGAAGAACAGTTTTTCATTCGGATTTCTCTTGAAAAGAGCTTTCAGATGGTATATTGTACCTAGTTTTCTGATCAACAGTTTAATTTAGGCGAATTAATAAGTAGTCTAGGACGTTTGTATAATTGCAGTTGATTGCTAGTTCGATCTGAAAATCTTTTCCAGGCGAGTTCTAATTCCCTTAATATTATTATATGTTGGTATAATATTTTAGGAAATTATATTGATAATTAAATCTTTGATTATGTTGAATATTAGTTAATTACATAATTTGGATATAAATGAAAGATTAATTTAATTATTTAGAGTTCGGAAATTATGTGATCGTGATTATGTTGTTTATTTGGATTTATGATTCTGATGTTGAGATATGTTATTTTTTTAAGACCGGTATCAGCATGCTCTTCTCATTTAGCTAGCTCTTTTGAGCAAATCTTTGGCAGCCGGCACCGTCAACAGATGTATTCTGTATTTTGTATGTCTGTTAGTGGAATTGAGGTCAGTTAATGTCGTGGACCGTACTTCCTTACAACTTTGTTAGGGACCAGCATCCCTATCAAGTATATTATATATATATTCTGTTAGTATATGGTTTGGATGACCAATGCTGGGGTCGTACCATTCCGCTGTGGCATTGCTGGATACCTAATCGTTCTGTTCTGATGATTATGTTCTGTTTTGATGAATCTGTTTTACTCTAATGGTTATGTTATGTTCTGATGTTATTGTTATGTTCTGCTGATATAATTCTGGAATGGTAATAATAAATGCTCTAGTTAAATTCATCTGTTAAGTTATCTTTAGATTCAAATTATCGAATATGAATATTAGTGGTACTAATACGTGAACATGTTTCCGTGCGGGATCAGACCGTATTGTTACATGTCTGTTGGGTTTGTAGTCTCATTGAGCAAGTTTTTGCTCACATAAGTTCTGATTTCCGTGCAGACAGCTTTGAGAAGAAGTAGCATGTAGCTAAGGTTTAAAGTGTTGAATTCATTCGTAGCGCGAGATTTGGTAGTTTTCTTATGTTTCTTTGCTCTTATTTCTCGGATTTTGAATTATTATGAGATTAAAGATATTGTTTAATTTGGGATTTCAGTATTTTATATAACTATTTTAGTAACGCTCAAAATATTCTATTGGAATTTTTAGGTCTTTACAGATAATATCAGAGCATGGTTTTCCCACCCCTGGTACTTAAAAATGTTTTCCATTGTTTTAATTTGAAAGTGTTTTGTGATGAAAATAAATTTTTTAAAATGAATTATGAGTGTATGATGTTTTAAATAGGAAAAAAATACGTTGTCTCACAATATATTTTTTGAGTTAGGAGTTTTTTATTTATATCGATGAAGTAATAGTCTGAGTATGCACTTTCTTTATGGAAGAAAGATCTATGTAGTGGAGCTATCAAGCTTGACTAATGGTGTAATAAGAAACAGTTGGGTAGTAGTTCTCAATTAAATAGCAATGTGTTTCCTTTATAGGGATATGAGGTTATTTTTGGATTTGATTGGTTATTTTACTATTTCAAAAATCATGATTGTTATCGGAGAAAGATTACATTTACATATTGAAGTTCTTTAGGGATCGAGGTTTGTGCTTTTCGAGTTGTTTTAAATTATTCTGTTGGCCACTTTCTCATTTTGCAAGCTCGAATATTACTAATTGACTGGTGCGGAGGTTTTCTCGGCTGTGTTAGTGGATCGAGCCTACTGAGTGGAGCTTTAGAATGTAAAATAATAAATTAATGTATGCCCTAGTCTTAGACTTCCTAGAAGAGGTGCATGGTATGTGATGTACGACGAAACTTCCTTACTTGGATTACAATGTGGGGTGATACAAGAGAACAAAGTGATGACTTATGCATCTTGGCAGTTGCATAAGAATGAAGCCAATGACCGTCTACTTGATCTTGCATTAACTGCAGTAGCGTTGGCGTTGAAGTTATGGCGTCAATATTTATAAGGAGAGAAAGTTCAACCTATGGAAGACAATGTGAACCAATTCAGATATTGAAAACTAGGATGAAAGAGGTTAGGACAAAAACAATTCCTCTTGTTAAGGTCTTTTGGACGAATCATGGCACCCAAGAAGCGACATGGGAGTTGGAATCAGAAAACTATATATATTTATATCCCCATCTTTTTCAAGTAAATCTCTGAATTCGAGGACCAATTCTTTTTAAGGGAGGTGGAATTGTAACATCCAAAATTTGAGAAGAAAAAGAACCAGAATTTGTGTTAAATTCATCAATTTGAAAAGTTTTGACGTTGTCTGATTTCAAGGGGATTTCTGATAGATGCAGAAGTTAGAAGGGAATTCTGTACATAGCAAGTAAAGGAGGGACTTGGTTTCAAAATTTTGTATATTTGAACAAATTCGGGTTCATCTATTCCGAAAATCTGGGATAGTTTTTGGTAACTTAAATCTTCATTTTTAACCCTAATACCTCGTATATATATATATATATATATATATATATATATATGTGTTTTGAACTCCCAAAGACTTTTTACCGCCTATAGTGAGAATTTGAAGAATTTCGGTGAGATTTCGAGACTTATACTGCCATCTCTGTTTCAAAGCATTTCCAAGACGTAACCCCAAGGATTGCAATGACTTTGGGTGTTTGTTCTCTTGGATTGTGTTAGCCTTTTCCTCTGTTTTTCATAGTCTCCTTCTCGTTGCTTCGTAAGCTTTCCTTTCTTCTCCTTCTTTTCCTTTCTTGATGGAAGTGAGCTTCAACCTCTTTAATGGTGAATTCGTTTTCAGGGAGAGTTAGGTTTTGTTCTATAGCTTGTTAGAAACCTCTTGATCATACAAATCTAACAACGCTTACCGTTCATCAATTGGAGATCTGAGTCAATTGGAATCTGGTCGGTAAATATTTCGATTTCATTGTCTCACAGTCAAATCGATATTTTTATACACCTGCTCTTAATGTTTTGAGACCGGTTCTGGACTCTTATGACTGTGAAGAATACACGCCTTAAATTCGTTATTGATTTGGTGGAGTTTTGATTTTTAACTGCTAACAATTTAGACCAGTTTGGTTATTTATAAACCGATTTTGGGAAGAATGAGTTTTGATTTGGATTGCACTTGAAAACAGTTTTCAGATGGTATATTGTGCATAGTTTTCTGATCAACGGTTAAATTTAGGTGAATTAATTTGTGGGCTATGACGTTTGTAGAATTGCAGTTGATTGCTCGTTTGATTTGAAAATATTTTCCAGGTGAGTTCTAACTCATTTAGTATTATTATATGTTGGTATAATATTTTAGGAAATTATTTTGATAATTAAATATTTGATTATGTTCAATATTAATTAATTACATCATTTGGATATAAATTAAAGATTAATTTAATTATTTAGAGTTTGGAAACTCTGTGATCATGTTTATGTTGTTTACTTTGATTTATGATTCCGATGTTGAAATATGTAATTTTCTTAAGACCGGAATCATCATGCTCTTCTGATTTAGGTAGCTCTATTGAGCAAATCTGTGGCGGCCAGCATCGTCAACAGATGTATTTTGTATTATGTTAGTCTGTTAGTGGTATTAAGGTCGGTTAACACCGGTGACCAATGCTTGGGTCGTACCATTCCGCTATGACATTGTTGGATACGTTGTCATTCTATTCTGAAGATTATGTTCTGTTTTGATGACTGTTTTTCTCTGATGATTATGTTATGTTCTGATGTTATTGTTATTGCCTGCTGATATAATTCTGAAATCTTAATAATAAATGCTCCAGTTAAATTTATCTGTTAAGTTATCTTTAGATTCAAATAATCGAATATGAATATTAGTGGTACCAATACGTGAACATTTTTCTGTGCGAGATCAGACTGTATTGGTACATGTCTGTAATCTCACTGAGCGATTTTTCGTTCACATAAGTTCTGATTTCCGTGCAGACGGCTTTGACGAGAAATAGACTGTAGCTGAGTTTTAATGTGTTGAATTCATTCGTACCGTGAGACTTGATAGTTTTCTTATGTTTTATTTGCTCTTATTTCTCATACTTGGATTTTTTATGAGATTTAAAATATTTTTTAATTTGGGATTTCAGTATTTTATTTAATTATTTTAGTAACGCTCAAAAATATTCTATTGGAATTTTTGTGTCGTTACATGTGGTATCAGAGCATGGTTTTACGAATCCATGGTACTTAAAAACGTTTTCCATTGTTTTAATTTGAAAGTGGTTTGTGCCGACAATAAAATTTTCAAAACAAGTTATGAGTTTATGATGTTTTAAATACAGAAAAATACCTTGTCTTGCAATAGACTTTTTGAATTAGGAGTTTTTTTTTTTAATTCGATGAAGTAAGAGTCTTGGTATGCACTTTATTTATCGAAGAATAATCTATGTTGTGGAGCTATCAAGCTTGGTTAATGGTGTAATAAGGAACTGTTGGGTAGTAGTTCTCAATTAAATATCAATGTGCTCCCTTTACAGGGATATGAGGTTATTTTTTGACATGATTGGTTATTTTATCATTTCAAAAATCATGACAGTTATCGGAAGAAGATACATTAACAGATTGAAGTTCTTTAGGGGTAGAGGTTTGTGCTTCTCGAGTAATTATTCTGTTGGCCACTTTCTCATTTTGCAAGCTCGAAGATTGCTAATTGACTGGTGTGGAGGTTTCTTGGATGTGTTAGTGGATCGAGCCTACTGAGTGGAGATTTAGAATCTAAAAGAAAAGATTAATGTATGCCTTAGTCTTACACTTCCTAGACAAGGTGCATGGTATGTGATATACGACAAACTCTCTTACTTAGATTAGGATGTGTGGAGATGCAAGAGAACAAAGTGATAACTATGCATCCTGGCAGTTGCGTAAGAATGAAGCCAATGACCGTCTACTTGATCTTGCATTGCTTGAAGTAGTGTTGGCGATGAAGTTATGGCGTCAATATTTGTATGGAGAGAAGGTTCAACCTATGAAAGAAAATGTGAACCAATTCAGATATTGGAAACTAGGGTGAAAGAGCTTAGGACAAAAACAATTCCTCTTGTTAAGATCTTTGGACAAATCATGTGCCCAGGAAGCGACATAGGAGTTGGAATCAGAAAACTATATATATTTATATCCCCATCTTTTTCATGTAAATCTCTGAATTCGAGGACGAACTTATTTTAAGGGAGGTGAAATTGTAATATCCGAAATTTGAGAAGAAAAAGAACCAGAATTTGGGTTAAATTGATAAATTTGAAAAAGTTTTGAAGTTGTCTGATTTCAAGGGGATTTCTGATATATGCAGATGTTAGAAGGCAAACCTATACATAGCACGTAAAAGAGGGACTGGAAAAACTCATGTTCATCTATTCCGAAAATCTGGGATAGTTTTTGGTAACTTGAATCTTCATTTTTCAACCCTAATACCTCGTATATATATGCGTTTTGAACCCCCAAAGATTTCTAGCCGCCTATAGTGAGAATCTCAAGAATTTCGGTGAGTTTTTGAGACTTATATTGCCATCTCCATTTCAAACAATTTCCAAGACGTAACCCCAGGGATTGCAATGAATTTGGGCATTTGTTCTCTTGGGTTGTGTTAGCCTTTCCCCTCTGTTTATCGTAGCCTCCTTCTCGGTGCTTCGTAAGCTTTCTTTTCTTCTCATTCTTTTCCTTTATCAATGGAAGTGAGTTTCAAGCTCTTTAATGGTGAATTCGTTTTCAGGGAGAATTAGACTTTGTTTTGTAGCTTGTTAGAAACCTCTTGATCATACAAATCCACACCGCTTACCGTTCATCAATTGGAGGTCTGAGTCAATGGGAATCTGCTCGGTAAATATTTTGATTTCTTTGTCTCATAGTCAAATCAATATTTTTATACCGGTTTTGGACTCTTATGACTGCGAAGAATACACACCTGAAATCCGTTATTGATTTGGTTGAATTTTGATTTTGAACTGCTAACAATTTGGACCGGTTCGATTATTTATAAACCGGTTTCAGGAAGAACGAGTTTTGATTTGGATTGCTCTTGAAAATAGCTTTCAGATGGTGTATTTTACATAGTTTTTATCAACGGTTGAATTTAGGTTAATTAATTGGTTGTCTACGACGTGTGTAGAACTGCAGTTGATTCCTCGTTAGATCTGAAACTCTTTTCCATGTGAGTTTTAACTCCCTTAGTATTATTATGCGTTGGTATAATATTTTAGAAAATTATATAGATCAATTAAAAATTTGATTCTGTTGAATATTAATTAATTACATAATTTTGATATAAATTTAAGATTAATTTATTTATTTAGAGTTCGAAAATTATGTGATCGTGATTATGTTGTTTATTTTTATTTATGATTATGATGTTGAGATATGTTATTCTGTTAATACCGGTATCAGCATGCTCTTCTGATTTACCTAGCTCTATTGAGCAAATATGTGGCGGCCGACATCGTCAACAAATGTATTCTTTATTCTGTTAGTATGTTAGTGGTATTGAGGTCAGTTAATACCGTGGACCGTACTTCCTCACCACCTTGTTAAGGGCCATCATCCATATCAAGTATATTATGTATATGTTCTGTTAGTTTATGGTTTGAGTGACCAATGGTGGGGTCTTACCATTCCCCTATGACATTGTTGGATACCTGATCTTTATGTTCTGCCGATTATGCTCTGTTTTGATGACTCTATTCTGCTCTGATGATTATGTTATGTTCTGATGTTATTGTTATGTTCTACTGATATAATTCTAGAATGGTAATAATAAATGCTCCAGTTAAATTTATCTGTTAAGTTATCTTTAGATTCAAATAATAGAATATGAATATTAGTGGTACCAATACGTGAACATTTTTTCTGTGTGGGATCATACATTATTGATACATGTCTGTTGGGTTTGTAGTCTCACTGAGCGATTTTTCTCTCACATAAGTTATGATTTCCGTGCATACGACTTTGAGGAGATTTAGCATGTAGTTAAGGTTTAAAGTGTTGAATTCGTCCGTAGCGCGACACTTGGTAGTTTTCTTATGTTTTATTTGCTCTTATTTCTGGGATTTGGAACTTTTATGAGATTTAAGACATTTTTCAATTTGGGATTTTAGTATTTAATTTAATTATTTTAGTAACGCTCAAAAAATTCTATTTGAATTTTTGGGTCAAGCCGGCTATCGGAATCGAACAGATGACCATCGCATTACAAATGCGATGCTCTAACCATTCCCGTACAATACCATGACAAATCAATCATACAACACTTTGTACTCTTTCTCTCCCCCATACTTATTTTTCTCATTCTGTTTTATTTTTCTTTTGTTTTTCTTCTCTTTTTTTTTATAATTCAAAGGTGTAGGCGAATAATGATATAACGGAAAATTTTCCTAACCTCGCTTCCAACCTTTGCGTTATCATCTCGATTTTGAGTAAAATAATGGGGTCATGAGAATTTTTCCTACCCCTTTACGCTAAAGAGAATCATCTCATCTTTATATATTTATTATTTAGAACCATTTATTTTTTACACATGTTGTCTTTTCTCAAATACGAACGAGGAGTCAAGCCCTATGACTACAAAATAGATAGTCGTAGCTGACTCCATTATGTTTCATGCTGGTCACCAAGTCCTCGAACCTCTCAATATGATCCATGGGATGTTCGTGAGCCAATCCATGGAAAGGATGCTGACCAACCAGAGTGTAGTAGAACGGTTTCAGCTCAAAATCTTTCCTCTCAAAAGTAGGAACTCTGATCGCAGACCTATTCGTATAGAACTCATCAGGCCTATTCCATTCCCCAAGCGTCCTTGTTCGATTACCTGCAGAAATCCCATCGTTGTTACCTCGGTGTCGATTCACAACTGGTGCGTTTTGATCGACATCAACGATATCTGCAATCACGTTTCCCTCGGCATCAAGTTTCTGACCCTGTTTATTGCACACATGACCCTCTTGGTCTCTCAAAACACCGGCTTCATCTTGACGTAAAACCACAGAATTAACCATCTCCATTGGTTTCTGTGCTTTTATGTTTGCGCGTTCTAACTTTGCAAGCTCCTCATTCGGAAGAAACAAAAGCTGAGTGTCTTTGTTGCTCCTGGTATTGCGATTAGGCATACACCCTGAAATACACAAGACAAAAAAAGAAAGAGCAACATATGTAAAATTGAAGAATTAAAACTTAATATGAACTCTAAAAAGAGTCCCCGAAAACAGTGCCAAAATTTGATATGCTCAAATATACCCTTAGAGCTACTCTCTCAAATTAAGAGATCACTGTAATACTTAGGGGTCAAATCCACAAGGACTTAAGGGCTTCGCGATAGACTTTTCGTTTCAAATTCAGCTAAGCAAGTGTGAAATAAATTCAACAGAAATGCAAATATAATGAAAATCGGTTTGTAAATCAGATGGGGAAAGTGTCAGGTTCAGGGAATTCCTCAGGAAGTAAAGTAATGAATACCAATTAATTGGTAGGATCGAATTACGAATAGGTTCTCGAACTCAAATCACTAATGTAAAATAAACCAACTTTCATTGCGAGAATTAACTATGTTTAAGACCTAAGAAACCAAATTTCTTTGCAAATCATAACTTATAAACAAACCTTAAATGCATGTTTGATATGTTCACAAATTATCTAATTCAAATTCCTTTGCAATTATCTAATTTGTTCACTCTAGGTTTTATCAGATATTAAATCACGCTTTCGCCCCAATTTAACAACCCTAAATTGATATTCTAGATGACCAATCTACAACTAGCTTTAAATGCAACCTAACCAATCAATCAATATGTCATTCCATGAAATCCCTAATGAGAATCTCTAAACCTAACAATGAATCTACTAACACATCAATTTAAATAAAAAAAACATGGATGAAATAGATATCATATAGAATTAAGAATAAAGTAATAGAAACAGGGTTCAAAACCTTATCTCAAGTAGTACAAAATAAGATCAGCCTCAAGCGCTCCAAAACTCTCTCAAGTTCTTCGCAAAAGTGAAATGATCCTAAACAAAGTCTAAAAACCCTAATTTAATAGTCTAACAAGAGCTAGGGTGTTTTGTAAATAAGTAGAACTTCATGAAAAAATTGCAAATCTTCAAAAATAATTGTCTTCATGCGGAATAGTGAAAATAGGGCTGTGTTGACCGACACAAGGAGTTGTGTCGCTCAACATAGGTGGTCAGGAATGACACTAACTTCGACTTCTCAGCTACAATGCTCCATAAATGCTCCAAAATATCCAAATGATCCCAAATATGTGTAAACCTTTTAAAGACTAAAAAAAGACTCGAAAGACACATAAAAGACTCGATTATATACATATATCATGGCTTAAAAATTGGTAAAAAACCATGATATGTCATGAGGTCTTCTAAGGACTGTGCAAAAGAGCTCAGATGTCAGGCAGACTCCCAGGTATCAAAGTCTCAAGAGGAAGGCTCTACATTAACCATTTACTTTTCGCAAACGACTCAACATTTTTCTGCAAAACCGATGAGAAAGCATGGTCAGCCTTAAAAGATATATTGACCCAGTATCTACTAGCCTCAGGCCAGATGATTAACACAAACAAATCCTCAATATTCTTCTCAGCTAAGACACCACCAAGAACAAAAGTAAGGGTCAAGAATCTGCTAGGCATTGAGGATGAAGGAGGGATAGGTAAATATCTTGGTCTACCTGAGCATTTTGGCTGGAAAAAGAAAGACATCTTCTCCTCTATTGTGGACAGAATCAGACAAAGATCAATCAACTGGTCCACACGATTCCTATAAGCTGCAGGGAAACTGGTGATGCTGAAAGTGGTACTGGCTGCAATCCCCCACCTACACAATGTCATGCTTCCAAATCCAAGCAGGTCTGTGTAAACGCATACAATTAGCATTGACCAGATTCTGGTGGGATGAAAGTCTGGATAAGAAAAAAATGTGTTGGATAGCTTGGGATACACTCACCAAATAAAAACAAAGAGAGAGGGCTCGGTTTCAGAGATATCCAAAGTTTCAACACATCCCTGCTAGCAAACATGGCCTAGAGAATCCTCACTCAACCGGAATCCTTGCTGGCTTGAACGCTCAACGAAAAATATTGCAAGCACACATCCTTATTAGCATGTACAGCTCTTGGTTTGTCATCTCACGGATGAAGAGGCATAATCGCAGGAAGAGACCTCTTACTCCCCAACATTGGAAAATCAATTGATAATGGCAAAGACACAAATATCTGGTCTGAACCCTGGATATCATTATCATCACCAAGAAAACCATAAAGACCAGAAAGGGAGCAAACCAAAAGATGGTCATTGCCGAACTAATGTCAATAGATACAAAAAGCTAGAACAGAGAAATGATGAAGGAGATCATACCGGAACTATTTGAAGAATCCTTTGCCTTCGACCAAGCTTCTCCGGAAGTAAAGATACCCCTGGATTCGGGCATCTATACCACCAAATCGGGATACCATTCTGCCATGCTCACAACTCAAACAGTGGATACTCCGGAGCCTCCAATCAACAGCTTCAACTGGTACAGAGAGGTTTAGTCTGGAACTTTCTCACCCAAATTAAAGTTGTTCCTTTGGAAGATCATACAAGGAGCAATCCCAATTGGTGAGAATCTCGCAAAGAGAGGAATAACAACAAATGCTCTATGTCCTCGCTGCGGGCAAGCAGAGACAGTGAATCACCTGTTCTTCCCATGCGAATTCACTAAGAAGGTCTGGAATGCAGCACCATTGAAAGGGGAAATCAGGCTAGAATCGCTAACGGACTTCAAAGCGGCAACTCAATCCCTGAACGAACTGACCTGTCTCCCTCCCTCTGGAATACCTTCAGGCCCAATCTTCCCGTGGATCTGCTGGTCCTTATGGACAGCCAGAAAGCACAAGATCTATGAAGACATCAACTTCAGCGTAGAGGATACTATCCTCAAAGCAATCAAAAATGCATGGGAATGGCAGACAGGTCAACCTTCAATCACCACCTCAACTCAAACTCATCACACCAAATCAATCAAACTTCCCTCGCAACATGAAATTATCTGTCACACAGATGCGGCGTGGACATCGGATAACAAAATGGCGGATCTTGGCTGGATCTTCTCAGACAACTCTTCCATCTTACACCAAAACTCCAAATCCCAAGTGCATGTAATCTCCTCACTAATGGCGGAAGCCTTAGCGGTGCTTAATGCCCTCTCCTCTGCGCTAGCTTGAGGATGGCAGAAGATATGGATCTTCTCAGATTCACAACAGCTCAACAGAGCTTTAGTGTCGAAATCAATGGTAAAGGAACTCTATGGAATCATCTCCAATATCGACCACCTATCGTCCTCGTTCACTGAAATTGACTTTTCATTTGCCCCTAGAACTAGAAACCAAACTGACAATGCTTTGGAAAAGGCCTCTCTTGAGGTTTGTAACAACATATTGGGCTAAGGCCTTGTCTTTATGGCCCTTTAATAAAATCGTTGATAAAAAAAAAAGATCAGCATTATAAAACGTTGATTTCTTCAAGCCACATCAGCATTCTCATACTCTAAAACTTTGACACATCATTATCTATTTCTCTAATCACCTTACCAACACTTTAAGTCATTTCTTTAGAAAAAATGATCTAAAACACTTTAATTTAATAATCTTACACTTATTAGATTTATTCATATAGTTTAGAAAATTATTAAAAATAAATCAAACTATTAATTGTTATTACAATTTATTAATTTAAATTAAAGAGTTTCATGTTAATAAATAATAGCTTAAATTTTGTATTTATATAGTTTATAAAATTATTTAAATAAATATCAAAGTATTAATAATTTTTATAGTAAGTTATGAACTTAAATTGAAGAGTTTCATGTTTATAAATAATAGATTAAATTGTGTATACATTATTTCTAAAATCTTATGATTTATAATTTAAAGTAATTAATAAGGATTAGTTCAAAAAACTGTCCAAAAATCTAAAAATACATTTCTTAATTTGATATTTTCATTTTATAGTTAGAAAAAAATATTTAATGCAAATAGATTATATGAAAAAATAAAATTCATTTTGATTATCATAAATCCGTGTTTGAGCAAACGATGATGTTCAATAGTGGAATACTCACGGAAGCTTCTAGAAGCTTGAATGACAAACTCCAAAATTTTAAATGCCATATAAGAATGCATATTATGAGAAATATGTTGTGTTATCCCAAAACGTTAACATGTTCAAGCCAATCTTTGAAAGAAAAATTGACTTAAGTCACAAAAAGTTTTACAGCGCTCAAGTCATTGACCATATATTAAAAATAGACGGAGAAAAGAGAAACATGATGAAGATAATAAAGATTATGTTTAAAACTGGCGAACATATTATCTATGGTTCAATATTTTGCAACGACGAGAGAAATATAGATAGTACGAGTGGAACTTAGAAACATAGGAGGTGTTTATGGAAAATTTTCAATGTTGTTGGTGATCTATGTAATATGGTGCATGGTTCAATTTTATCGTGTTGATGAGGAAAAAAAAAGAGAACGAGAGAGACATAGAGTATGTATATTTTCAAAATATATCAGACGTTTATCAGTATAGATCAATATCTAATACATCCAACTCAATTTTTGAAAAAGAGAAGTGTAAGCATTGGTTGTTCTCTAACATAAGTTTTGAATCATTTTTCTTGCCACAACTCTCAAATTCACCATTAGAAACTCCTATGAGATTCAAAGACTAACAAAACTATGGGATAAGCTAAAATGTTTGTTTCTTACTTTGACTTGCTTCTCCACCTTGGTAGCATGCTTCAACTACTTTGAGACTTCAACACTTCTATTCACTCTCATTTCTATCATGAATGGTCATAACTCCGTTTTTGGAATTCAAAGCTTGAAAATGGTCAAATCCTTGGAAATGAAAGCATTTATTCTTCATATTTACATCAATAGGTGTTGTTTCATATTATGTGATATTCAAGACAAACATAGGGATATAGATTTGGAGACTGAATTTATGGATGGTTGGATTGGTTGAGTCGTGTGTAGTTGTGAGCATCTGATATAGTCAGTTGTATAGTATTTTTGGATGAAATGACTTAAACGTCAAAAATTTTATGAATTCAAAATATATTTTAGGAATTGACTTTTGATAAATATAATGTAATATTATATATATGTTATCGATAAATTTTATTTTATAAAATACATATAAAACCGTTACAAACGAGATATACTAATACTTTTTATTAGTGAAGTTATTTTAATAACTATATTACCATTAATAAATGATAATATAAATGCCGCGCGAAGCGCGGCTCACCCACTAGTTACTCATATTTGAATATAAGCAACCAAATCACTCATAACAAATCAAGATATTAATTATAATTAATTCATCAAACACAAAAATAATAAACCAGACAAATAAGTTAATTAAAAAATTGTAGGAACAAGTTAGCAAAGAAAAATAAAAGATAAACAAAAAAACAAAAAAAAACATCTAATCATATATTAATCCTCACTAACCACCTAAATACCCATAAACAATCGTAATATTAATTACAACTAACTCATCATACAAAAAATAATGATAAAACTAAAAATATAATAACTTAAAAGAACTTACAGGAACAACAAAGTAAATGAATACTAGATAGTAACCCGCGTTGTGTAGCGCGGAAGAATGTCTGATTCATACTTTGTTAGTTTATATAATCATAGATTATTAATTCGTGTTTTAGATTATATTTGTTATTATATTATTATATATGATTTGTGTAGTGTTTATTAAAACTACTATCAAATAATTACGAACGTTCAATGTTATTTTCGTAGATAAATTTCTTTGATAATTTGGTTGTAAAAGTTAAGAGATGTTATCTATATACTTTCATATTATTCAAAAAATCTATAACAGTTTTATTTAGTCCAGTTTCAATCTGAGATCTTTCATGACCCATCTTTATCTGCTCTGATCCGTTTTGACTTGTTCTGGCCAGAATTATGATTCAAATTTGGATGATACAATATTAGATCCGTCAAAACCAAATCCATATACTTCTTGATCAATTTATAAAATCTATATAAATATTTTTGACATTAAAATTGATAACATCTGAAAGTTTTATAACTTAAAAACTATATACTCCTTGATAAATTTAAAAATTTAATATTTAAATATTAGTAAGAATATAATTTCTTATAGATTTTAAATATTAAAGTTTAAATATTCATAATATGTGAAACTAAGTATTTAAAATATATTTTTTCTTTTATTCAGTAAAATATTTGGTTTAACTAAAGAATCAGATTAAACGAATCCTATTTTTAAATTTAGGTGTCTAATAGGTCAAGTTTCTTGCTTATTCTGATTTGGAATCATTTTGGTTATTTATAATATGATTCAGAACCATTGCTCAAATTTTTAACCGATATGAGACGATTGAACACTCATTTTACTTCATCGATTGAATAGTATATCTTCAGTTCTAAAAATTTGATTCATAACAGATGCAGAAAAATCTACATTTTTATTAACTATATGTATTATATGTTAATTAAAAATAATTTGATAATAAAATCAAACAAAGATGATAGAAAAATCATAATTTTATATCTTAACAATTCTTTCAAATATGATAACTTAAAATAAATAATATTTTCTAGTTAGATATTATCCCATGCGTGATCAACTTACGTACCACACTATATTTAATGCCTAGGTGTTGTGACTTACCATTATACATTTAGCTATAACCTTTAACCAAAGTAGCTTGACTATCACAATTGATAAAGATGGATGACACCTGTTTCGACCACAATATAATATCGTAGTATAAGTTCCTTAGCCATTGTGCATCTCTACCGATAGCTGCCAATGCTACGAATTCACATTTTATAGTCAAACATGTAATGCAAGTTTTCTTCTTAGTAGCCCATGAAATGACACCTCTCCTAAGAAAACACCTAACCACTTGTAAAAAAATAATCTTCCACGATGGTGATCTAACTTGCATCCGAATATCCTTCTAGGATCTAAGTAATCATATATAAGACAAACCATTATTTATGGGTTCTTTCAAATATTTCATCACCTGTCTTACGGCTTGCCAATGGTTGGTACTAGGATTACTAGTGTAGCTACTTAACCTCCCTACCATATAAGCTATATTTAATCTAGTGTTCATCATGACAAACAATAAGGGACCAATTGCTTGTGAATACTTGAGTTTTCATACTGCTTGCCCCATATTGGGCATAAATTTCATGCTCAAATCCGTAAGAGTGCTAATCCGAGAACAATTCTCACAATTGAACTTTTAAAACATTTTTTCATTGTAATGAGATAATGTTAAATATACAATAAAAATGTTAAATATAGTCTTTTGTTCTCAAACGTAATCACATATGCCTCCCCTATATCTTTCATGGCAAAACTTGATGACAAAAATGCTTTTGTAAGCTCTACTTGTCTAAGATCAGTGCCAAATATCAATATGTCATAATCGTATAAGCAAGTAAATACTCCATTATCTGACTCATAAAATTTTCTATATAAACATTTGTTACAGTAATTCAACTTCAACCTGCAGGACAAGACAAATCTCATAAAACTTTTGATGCCATTTTAAAACGAGATAACCAATCAAAACCAAAACCTCATGACGTCTTACCGTACTAATGACTTGTCCGACTTTCATCGTCGGTAGAATTAATAAAACAATTTATTTATTAATTAATTATAAATAAAAATACACGATGGAGATTTGATAATTAAAAAACAAAATTTAAAAAGAGTTTTTGTTAAATTCTCAGAGATTATTTGGACATTTACTCATTAAAAACTAATTTTTTAATTTGAAAAGATTTAACCTATTTTCCAAATTTTATCATAAAATTTTGCTTATTTTATTAATTCTCCCAATATTTTATCACAGATGGTTAATATTTATGGCGATTTTAGCGACTATGGAAGAGATAATAGTGTTTGTCAACAAGGCAAATATCAATTGATTTCATGGTAAAACATGTCTAGGAGAAATACATATTGTACAAAGACCCTTTGTAAAAGCGGTAACTCTTTCAATTTTTATGCACTTTCGATATATATATTTGTATTTTTCTAATTAGTTTATTGTCTTCAGCAAGACCGGTTAAAATCTTTTAGCTGATCATTGCCTGAAGCCTGATATTAACTTCCACACTATTGACAACGACCCTGATTTTAAGGAAATCGTCACTACTTTACATAAATAAATGGGTTCATTATGGTATTGACATGCTGCAGTTATACACCTCATGTAAGTATCAGTTTATAATATTTGGGAGCAAAATTAGTATTGATTCCACTTTGTTTGTAAAAACTAGGTTCGATTAATATTCATAGCTTCATAAAAATTAGAATCCTAGTGGAATTTCTTATACATTAGTAGATGGATGATTTTTCCATCAAAAATTCAAAGAGAGCATTAGTTCAACAAAATAAAATAAAAATTATGCTTTTTCCCCTTTTTAATAAACTCTTTTTAGAATTAGAAAGAGTTTTACGTAATTTAAGGATAACTTTGTTTATATATTTATTATTTATTATTTTGCGTAAAAAATAGAAAGAGCATAATTTTCTCTTTACCTAGACCATCGAAAAACGTCGGGCTGGTCCTGTCTACGATATTTGAGAAAATTACAGAATCCCTCAAATAGGCAGATCCGAAATATATTTATCCCGGATTATTCCTATTATGGCGATATTAGCGACTATGGAGGAGATACTAGTATTTTTCAACAAGGAAAATATCAATTGGATCTCATCGTAAGACATATGTCTAGGAGAAATACATATTGTACAAAAACCCTTTGTAAAACCGGTAATTCTTTCAACTTGTATGCACTCGATATTTTTATTTGGTTTATTTTATACTATGTTTGGAATCTGGAGTTTTATGAAATACAAATTAATTAGTAAATATGTGTAAAAATACAAACCTTGACATCTTTACTGTTTTCAAGGCAATGCATAAGAGTATTCCTCAAAAATCTTAACAAGTAAGGCAAGTCATTAGTACAGTAAGACGTCATGAGGTTTTGGTTTTGATTAGTTATCTCGTTTCTCAAAGTCTTATCTAGCCTGATATGTCAATCTTCACTTCCCATAACAATTGGTGAGCTCTGTTTTACTGATACCCATAAAATTTGATTTACAAGACCCATAAACCGGTTACTAGCCAAATTACAGAAGTGCACCTTCTTCTGACATGGCCAAAAAAATGGTTCGGCCAGTGCACTTTCTGCAGTATGACTGAAAATAAACCAAGGAGATTGGTTGGTTTATTAAATTAATTTAGACAACTACAAAAGAAGAAATTAATTTAAATAACTACAAAAGAAGAAAAATATAGCATTACCGGTCTGTTTGAGGTCTTCTAATCAAATTCTTGACCAAATAGTGAGCTTCATGGGCTTGTTTAACTATGTTCATTGCCTCTTGGTTGTAAATGGGATCAGGCATGGCCAAGTCAATGTCATTTTTGAATATATGTTGACCACGAGATATCGAATATTACCAACGACGCATCCAAGGAAAAAGACATTGTTTGTCAAGCCTTCCTTTTTATTCTTCCTTTGTGTTTGCTCTTGTGCAAACCAAATCTGTTCTTCCAAGGTTTTACTGTCCTAGTGAAGCTTTCCCATGCTCAAACCTCCAAATTTTTTGCAATAATCTCCTCCCCCTTGGAGATTATGAAAAAGCTATATGGGTTTATATTTCGGTGAACAATTCTCTAGTTATGCAAATCTGCAACACTAGCAACTACCTTTCTTATTAGACAACTAAGGAGACTTGAAGGACCAGTACTTTCCCACAACTTATTTTCTTAATTTAACTTGTTCATAAAAATTTGTTGGTTCTCATAGAGAGATCCTTTATTTCTTCCTCCAGTAGAACAGAAGCAGATTAAGTCACCTAAACTGCATTCCCAGGGCTGAAGGCAGACATAAATGAAACCGTCGACGACATCAAAACCATAGAACCGCATAATGTTGCTTGAATCATCTTCACACGTATGATGGATTTTCCTCTCACTTTTTGCAATCTTAAACTTTTTTAATTTTTGTTTTTGTTTATTTTTCTAAATAGTTATTTTTTAGCAAGACCGGCTAAAAATCTTTTAGATGATCATTGCCTCTGAAGCATGGTGTTAACTTTCACACTATTGACAACGACCCTCCTTTCACTATATTGGTAATTACCTCTGATACAGATTTTGAGGAACTCATCACCACTTTACGTACAGAAACATGGTTTCATTATGCTATTGGCATGCTGAAATGATACACCTCTTTCGTTGGAAAGATCAACCTATTAAAAGTGGTTTTTAGATAGAATTATAAGTGGTATGAATATTTGAATATGATTTTTTTGAATATTTGAATATGAATTTTCAAAGTTAAAAATGAAATTCACTTTGATTAACCGAATCTAGTTCAAATTTGAAACTGAAATTTTTCATGTGAAAATTATTTAAATGATAGGGAAATTATCATACAACATTTAGATAGTATATTTCTGAGAAGATTAATTAAGTCATTGACTTATGTAATATAACATGACATATACCAAGCTTACGACCAACAAAATTAAATTGCACATAGTATGAACATGACTTAATGTTAGAAATGAGCATACATAAATATGTGAATATGATACAAATAGGCAAATACTTTTCAATAAAGCCAACAAACAGAAATTTTAGGCTACAAATTTCCAAAAAAAAAGAAATTTTTTGAAATCTTATAAAACTACAATTTTGTTAAGAGTTGATTTAAATTCAATTTTTGATACTGGTAGAAATTTGATTATGGCATCAATTTCATCTTCTCTTTTGTGTATCACTAGGAAATCAATTGAAATTTTGTTGGATCTGCTTTTTCATTCATTTGTTTAAGTTGAATAAAGATCAGCCTTTGGAGAATAAAAAATGGTAGGTATGGGGATTATGACGAAGAATGAAAAATGGAGCTATTTAGATAGAACTATAGAAGAGAAATAGATGAATAAAAACAAAAAGTAAGAAAAATAATAGATATTTAGGAAGATGGTGATGATAAATTCATAGACAAATTTAAGAGGTGAGAAAATCATGAGAGATGTGAGAAAGGCATTGTAGGGATACGAGTTATTTGGAATGAGAAGCGATATATGACATTCAAGAGGAAGTTGAAAAAGTTAAGGATTAATGCGATTTTAGAGACATTGTTAATGTCCAATAACATTTAAGTAGTATATATGCCATTCTTAAGGATTTATGAAAAAAATTCTAAATTTTCTTTTTGATTGCTAATAGCTTCGGTGAACATGTATTTATATTTTTTAAAATCTACAATTTTTTTGTTGACAACATCTTTTTACTATTGGAAAATCCATATATTACACAAACAAACAACATAAAACAAACTCAGCGGCCAACATGAAATCTTAGATGTGATCGTCTCTCACGGCGGTGCCAACTGAGTGGAGAGACAATCCTAAGAAGCAGCTCTTGAAGATCTCTCATGTGGAGGACTGACCCATTGGCCGACTGCGAGGGAATTAGGAGTACGACTTCTCATAAGTAGTCAAACCTTGGTTCACGAGTGTCACAAACTCATTAATTTTTCTCCTCAGTGCCACGAGCACACTCTCGACAATAGATCTGCTATGTTACTATTGCTTAACGATAATGCACCATAAAAAAACTACAAATACTGAACATTTTATTCAGATGAATTTGGTCATCAATATATAAACCATATGTCTATATATGTGTATATGTCAAATCACAAAATTCTGTAAACAAAAATGAAAATGAATAGAGAATAGATACAACATTAGTTAGGAGTTTTAAATCTTTTATACCAAATAATACAAGCTTGGAAGCTAAGATTTAAGATCACTCAAGAACAAAGCTTACAATCATGTGTTGTGGAAGCAGATGATGTTGAATGGATCGATAGCTTGTCAAGCTGAGGCTACCATCCAAGGAGACGACTCCACAGGAGGATGATAGAAGTCAATAAAGTATGTATCTACTTCAAGGGGACTCCAACTATTTGTTTTAAAGACATTTTAGCTATTTAGACTTTTTTCATAACTTTTGTTGATGCTTTTTAAATTGGACAATTGTCTAAAATGGACCCTTTTGAAAATTTATTTCCAAACAAGATCCCATGAAAATGATTTTTGAAGCAGTAGAGGTCTCCGTTTTGAAATAAATTTTCAAAGGGGTCCATTTTTTGTATTTAATTCTTTTAAATTTTACTTAATTAAAAAAATACTCATTGTATGAATTTATTATTTTATTAAGAAAATTAATCTAAATTATTTCCCCATGAAATTTGCTATCAAAGGTCGGTTGGCATAAATTATTTATGCCATCTAAATATTTTATTATGAAATTTGCTATCTAAATTATTTACCCATAAATTATTTGCTTGGGGCTGCTCTCGTCGGGTTATGAAACTTTGATCTTTCATTTGGAGTGGTACCATTAAGTCGCTATAGGAGGTCTCTGTTATCGTTGGTTCGTTTGGCACAACTTCCTCGGTAATTTGCTATCAAAGGTCGGTTGGGTTTTTCAGATGTTTTGGGGTCATGTGTATCAGCATTCTCGGATTCAACCTGGCTTTGTTTCGATTTAGGATTCCATTTTCCCTTAGTCTTTCGAGTTTTTGTACGTGTCTAGTGTGCTTCGAATCCTTGGGTGATGTCCTTTGTTGCTCTATGGATTCTCATCTGTTTAGCCTCATTTGCGGGTGTTATATTCTTTTGTTATTTTGTCTTTGTGGGTGTGACGTTGTTAGCTTTCTACAACACTCGTCTGTTCAACCTCTTAGCGATAACCTTGATGTTTGTAATTTTACCCTTATTGTCAATAAAATTCAGATGACAAAAAAAAAAAAAATTTACCCATGAAATTTACTCTTTATATGCAACTTTTTCTTTTAAACCATCGTAAATTTGTAATCGTTTGATACCCAAAAAATTTGACTGCTACAATAAGTCAGATTGTTTACATGATAACAAGAACAAAGTCACCCAACACAATCCACCCTGATTATGAATACATGTCTAACATTCATTGATTGAGATTCATTGATAAAATAAAATAAAAACTTGTAATCTAATCCACATTTGCTCCTCCAACCCAACGTTACTCCATCTGAAAATAGAGAATATGCAAAGCTGAACATGGGATTTCTGCGACCAAATCTTTATCAGAAAACCAACGATCAATGATGTTCCCAATAGGCGAATCCCGGGAATTCACAGCCCATCTGTCTACGAGCTTAAACCCAAACTTAGCTGCAGCTGACAAGAGAGAAGGTTCATCAACCCTTCTGAAAACATGACATAGAATCAATGCCGGCTTTTCTTGAACTTCTGAGTCTCCCTTTTTCTGCAAAATCAACTCTTTTGCGGTTTCAAACAAAAGTATAATGGCTTCAGCTACATAGGTAATATCTGTACCAATGATAACTTCAAATCCTCCACAAGCTAAACCCTTAATGCCTTCTATATGCTCTTTGTTTCCCCATTCAAGTACACCTGTTTTCAGCTTTCCGAGTAAAGGAGATTGGAGATTCATTGTGATGTTCTCTGTTAATAGAGTAAGAGCCTTTGTGTCTGCATCGGTAGCTACCACAAGGTTAGCTGATCTGGCAGCTACCATCGAGCAAATTCCCGTGCAGCCACAACCCAATTCCAACACTCGTTTTCCAGAAACAATGTTTGGGTTCCTGTCAAGAACAGAAGCCATAAGCCGAGCAGATTCCCAAAGCATCAACCCCGTAGATTTGCAAGTATGTTGATATTCTTTCGACAAAAGTTTGATATTGAAAGAAGAATCCTTAAGCTTGAATACGTTCATCTAGGAAAACAAATTTGATAGAAAACAGAGATGAACTTATAAGCGTAAAAGAGAAATAGAAATGTTCTTGGAAAAGGTATGTGGAAACAATGAGATTACTCAAGTCTCATACCTCATGACTTGATGGGGAGGCTCCGAACATTTCCATCGCCAGACCATCGGATATGTCAATGTCAGTATTATCGACAACTTCTTTTAGTTTTAGCTCCTCAGATTTAGACTGAATGCTATTCTGTCGTTCAGATTGGTCCAATTTTGCAGGAGTCATCCTATCACTATGGTTTTTACTGCCGTTTGATTGACGAAATGTAGCTTGGAGCCAGCGCCGATTCATGACCAGTTCGCGTGAACGATTCTCAACTTGTTTGCAGCAAACATCAAGCTCCTCAACTTCAAAGCCTTGTTCAGAAAAAAGAGTTTCTAGGAATTCATTCGAAAAGTAGAATGCACGCTGCATAAAAGGTATAATCATCACTGTTCTGCCAAAAATAGAAAATAGCATTTAAACACGGAAGACAAAAAGAACTTACAGTGCCATCACCTCTGACATAAAAGTTCTCGCTGATGTTCTGATTCTTCCCAGAAAACCTTTCCTGTTGATCAATTACTGAAACACATAATGAGTAACCATACAAAACTGGTTCTCTTTCCCAAAAGGTAAGCTAGACTACTATTTATTATATTTTAAAAGAATGAAACTGTAGTAGGTGTTTTTTTTCTTTTCAAATGCATCAAAATTTGGCTGTTCATATGTGAAGCGATAACCCAACTTTGAAAGTAATAAACGGTGAACCAAACCTGAGCAAGATCACCGACAGCATAGTCACGGAAGAGTATACACCCATTTGGCTGCAAACGAAATAATACGAAAATAATTCAACATGAGAAATTCAGAGTTGCAGAGGAAGATCGATGTCCAAAAGTATATTATAGAAAGGATTTGGTTGATACCTTAAGTACTTTCTTAATGTTCTGCAAAACAAAGGGCATCTTCTCTGGGGATACCGCAGATAAAACAAATATCTATTCAAAAAGTATTTAACATGAGAAATAGTTCATGAATAGAAAGGAAAAGATTCAAAGATAATATACTCATTAACACAATAATATACTTTTGTTAGGAAAATACCATGGTCACAAGATCAACTGAAGATGGAGAAATATGATTGTCAAGACCATCCCCAGTCAAGTCACAAGTAAATGCACACACACGCTTCTCAGTGTATTCATTATGAGCCTGAATTTCATTACAAGTTATGTCACACTGGCTTAGTGGATGCAACAAGTAACCACTAACAAGCATAAATTATGGTAGATCTCTTCAATATACTTAAGAGACACAAGGACTATTACTATAAATAGCCAGTTAAAGAATTGATACACTCATGCATAATGCATTAATACGTTTATTAGTTATCCCCAATAAATAAAAGCTTACATCACAGAGCTAAATAAATTGACTTCACTAGCAGAGACAAATCAAACATTAACGAAGAATGAAGACTGACCTTGACCAAGTCAACAGCGCGTGTTGAAAAATCACATGCATAAACAAAAATGTGAGGATATGTGGCAATCAATGGAAAGACGGTGTTTCCAGCTCCACAGCCAACCTTAAAAATCAAAACCAATTGCTCAGCAGAATATTCTACAAAAGCTACTCATTTAGCAAACGAAAAAATAATTAGATTTAGATGAGGAACAGCTTGAGCATTTCTGATTACCTCAAGAATGACTTTACTACTTTCACTAACCTGAAAATGAGAATAAGAAAAACTCAGGCTGAATACTAGAATATGTATAATACAGTAGATACCAGAGGAATTGGTTGCCACTACTCACGGAAAAATAGCTATTCCATTCCTTGTCCAAGTAGTGGCGGTCTTTGAAAAACTGATGAACAACAAGAGAATCATATCATCATATAAAGTACAGTAATATCATTTGAACATGAGCTCACACTCACTTTTCACAAAGCCCCAATGGCAACGTTATGATACGACTAAATATAGGAACCAGAAAGGAACTTAGACTAGATCGCTGATCCAAACTAGAATCAAGGGCTGAGGCAGTTAAAGACAGAGACCCACACTCCTTACACAAGATTCGCTAAGAATCAAACATTATAAGTTTCTCCTATAGAACCGCCATACAAACAAAGACCTACGTTACTAATCTCTTATGAAATAACTCTATTTGATATCTAGAATCACTAACTAACTTGAGTCCTAAAAACCCAACAATCAATCTAACCAGTTCAGAGGAGTGGCAGCTTGAAAGCTCATGACTTTCACACTTGTACCACATATTCATGAAACAAATGCTAAAATGAAAACATAGATAATTTTGATAATGTATGAGCATATCATCAATAAAAAGGGTTATAGAAAGGGGTCCTTTACATCGTCACCTAACCAAATCAAAAGTGAATCCAGTATATGTTACACTTATATGCATCAATAATAGATAATAATGTATGAGCATATCATCAAAGAGAGGATTTTTAACAAGTATTGAAGGATTCTTTACATTGTCAGCTAACGAAATTAAAAGCATTTACCAAATCACAAGTGAATCAATCTTAGCTATTTAGCTCAGCTAGATATAAATTGAGATAGAAATTAACTGAGAAAAAAAGCTTACTCTATCTCCATGATGCCTGTAAAATCTATCCCAATACTTTTTGGCATCCTTATCATACTTCTCTGATAGATACAAAACAGTTGAATGTAAGAGACAAGTCTGCAAAAGTTACATATCAAAATCAATCTAAAGATGAAAACTTTGAGAAACCTCGCCAAAAAGGAGAAACACCACTGTTAGCTGTCGGATAAATCTGCAGTTTCTCAATCGGTTTTTGCTGCTCTTCTACGATTTTCAGACCAGAAGACATTATTACCAAACGCCGTATCTTCATAAGAACAAAAAAAAGTTCATAGTATATTAAATTATACACAAGTACCTCAAAGACTAGTTTTTGGTTTCAAACATTGTATTTCTAAGGAACAAGAAGAAAGACGAACCTGTGGTAGTTCGACGGCGAATGGCTCTAGTTCTTCTTCTTCCCTGAGAATTTTGAAGAAGAAGCAGCAAAAACCGAGAATTTCTAACCGATTAGGGGATGTGGGCCATGATCCCATTAAGCTGGGTATGAAGTTACTCGGCCCAATCGTGGTTGGGTCAATGCGGACATAAGTCTGAATTAATAAGTTAATAACTCTCCCCTCGTGGATTTTTTTTTTGTTTTTGTTGGCAATAGTTTCATTAATAACTCTCCCTTTGTGGATTTAATACCTGAATAATAATTTTTTTTTTTTGATAAAATTAAGACAAACAATAGAGGAGATTGAGCATAGTTAAGGAATCTGAAAGATACGACAATGATATTTAAAAGAAGCTGAGACTTTAGCAAGAATACGCTAGACCTCAAGAACTTCTGCGAAGCCACGATTACCCAAAGCTTGAGTTGGCGGGTAAAGCAACACGGAGGCAGATAGTTACCCATAATGGATCAATGAGAACCTAGCCGACTGTGAATGTTGTGGACAATCCCTCTGGTAAGCCTTAAACCTTAACCATGCAACCTTAAAAGTCTCAGCAGAACCTTGAGAAAACTGAAATATCATGTTCCTTAAGTCCTCTAACTTAGCATCATCATAGAAGTTTTCCAGAAAGGCTTTCTTGGTGTCCTTCCATGTAGTTAAAGAACCTGGTTTCAATTGCTTCAACCAGTGAGCTGCTTCTCCAGCAAGAGAGTACAGGAAGAGCTTGCAAAAAAGATAGTCTTCAAACACTCCATTGGCTTTGATACTAGAAGCCAAGTCTTCAAACTTCTCAATGTGATCCATAGGATGTTCAGTAGGATGAGCATGAAAAGTGTGTTGCCCCACAAGAGTGTAGAATTGAGGCTTTAATTCAAAATCATTCCTCTGAAATGGAGGAGGACAAATAGTACACATGCTAATGTAGAACTCATTGGGTCTGTTGTAATCAGCTAATGTTCTCTCTTCCATGTCATCTCCATCATCCACAACATTCAGACCTCGTCCGTTGTCACCACGTCGATTGACAAGGCCAGGTGCCTGTCGATTGACACGTGCAGCATCGAACTCATTCTCATCATCATGTTCACCATGTCGATCGACACGGCCAGGTGCCTGTCGATCGACACAAACGTCTTTGTCGACTTCTTCGACTATGGGGTTTCCTTCAGCATCAAGCCTCTGCCCCAGCTCATTACGTAAGTTGCCCTCTAAATCCAGCAAAGTCCCATCATTATTCCTCACAAGCACAATTGGTTTAACCATCTCTGATTTCCTTCCTGCTCTGCGGTTGGTTCTCTCTAACTTTCCAATCTCTTCAAAAACAACCAATTCTTTTTCCTTGTTGCTCAGATGCATGCACCTGAGACAAGAAAAATTAAAGATTTAAGTAACAAAATAAAAGAAAAATCTAGACTAAACTCTAACTAAAATCTAATGGTGAATTTAGAGTCTCCGGCAAAGGCACCAAAATTTGACAACGGGGTCAAATAAACCCTCAGAACTACTCTCTCAAATTAAGAGATCAATTGTAGTATTTAAGGATCGAATCCACAGAGACTCTGAAAACTCACACAATAGATATATCAGATTCAAGTTAAGCTAGACAATAAAAGTAAATTAAATAAAAGCAATCCAATGAGAAATAAACTAAGATTAATAGATGTAAATTCAGATGATAAATAAGCTAGACCTAGGGAAGATCAATTAGGGATACTCTGGAATGTGAATTGGGCGGTTCAATTATTAGGATGCATGTGTTTTTTCGGTACCTAAACTCATAACACTAATGTAATATCATCCAACTCCCGCTGCAATGATATCTATCTCTAGATCACAGAAAACCAAGTTGACATGATATGATTCACCCTATAGAGACCAGTGTGAAATAGCTATGTATTAATTTTGAGTATGATATGTTCACAAACAAACCTAAACCAAGTTGATATAATACGATTCCCCTATAGAGAAGGATGTTTGCTCATCTACGATTAGTTCAGGTTATTAATATCACTCCCGTGACTATTAACAATCCTATAATACTAGATTCAAGGTGATCAATCTTAACTCTAGTGTGAAGATTAAATCTAGATGAAAAACATTATAGATATCCTAACATGTTTATGCCCAATTCAACAAACCATTATAAACCCTTGAAAATCCCTAGATCTAACAAGGAGACTACTCAGACATAGAAGATGAAACACAAATCATAGTCTGAATAATACTCAATAAATAAAATAAGAAAACAAAGGAGTTCATAATTTTACTCTCTACAAAGGTTGAGATCTGAATCTTCTCTCCCACAAACTCTCAAAAGGTGGCTGTCCTCTAAACTTGCTTGTAAAAAAAGCTTATTAAAACTTGGTCTAAACAATGACCTAAAAACACTATATATATGTCTAAACACGAATTGGACTTCTTTTGTAAACATATGAAATTTCTTAGGTAAAGTTGCAATTCTTGAAACTTGAAGGTAATCATCTCGGTTGAGTCTTGTCGATCGACACAGAGTATGCGTGTCGATCGACATGGATAGAAATATTCGGCTCCAAGTCATTTTGCTCAGGTACAAGCTTCCAAAAGCTCCAAAGTGCTCCTCAAGATCCATCTCGCATTTATACCTAATAAGACTCAATAAATAATAGAAAAGACTCTAAAACCAATGCATATATCATGGTTAAAAACCGTAAAATCCATGATATATCATGGGATTACACGACGACTTAGCAGTGAACTGGAAGAAATCAAAGCAAGGTTTTGACAACAGAAACCTCTACCTATACACTCTCTTAGATGTCTCCAACAACAAGCTACGTGGAGAAATCCCATTTTTCGTTATGCAATCTCGAGACCCTAAAGCTTCTAAACCTCTCCAACAATGAGTTATATGGATTGATCCCACAAAGTTTTTGAGGTCTTGAGGAATAGAGAGCTTAGATCCTTCACACAACAACCTCACAGGCGAAATCCCAAAAACATTATCCAAGCTTCGCCAGCTGACTACTTTGGATTTGAGCAACAAAAGGCTAAAAGGAAGAATCCCTGAAAGTCCTCAGCTAGACAGGTTGAGCAATCCAAACATTTACGCAAACAACAATGGAATATGTGGAATGCAAATCCAAGTACCATGCTCTTCTACACAGACCAAGCCATTAGAGAAAGATGAAGAGGAAACAATGTTTTCATGGAAAGCTGCATTCATAGGTTGTTCTTGTGGATTTCTTACAGCAGTGGCATATGGAATCGGTTATAACAACATTTTATCTATTTACTACTTCATCAAAAATATTTAAATGCAATTTTACATTAAAAAAAAAAATTTCTTGTGTAATATAATTATAATTATCTGAAACTTTGTTGGATATGAAATTTATGGTTGCAAAATAATATGTTGATGTTAAACATTTGTTTGCTAAAGGGTTTTCTTGAATTACTGGGCATCAAATAGTAACCATTTGATAGAGATAAACTGTAAATCACAAAGTAACCGATGGATATTAGAATCAATGTTCCTAAAACTCAGATTCTATACTCACCTGCAGAGAATCTACGATTGCAGAAGAGATTCTCAGCTAGGGTTGAGCTTAACGTAACAAAGAAGGCAAGAGGAGATAAGAGTTTTTCTTAAAGTTCTTATTAGGTTAATGAATGTTCCTTACAACCTTGTTATATAGAAAACTGAAAATCCTATTAATAATTAAAATTGAAAACCCTTAATAAACTTAGCCAATTACGTGGTTCTCCTAATAATGTTATATTTCCTATATCAAATCTCCCCCATTTGAAAAACCTTGTCCTCAAGGTTTAAAAGACGGAAACTTCCTCTGTAGATCGTAAAAAACTCCCATGTTGTTTCCTCGGCCGATTGATTCGACCATTTAACTAAAGCCATCGTAGCAGCTTGGCCCTGACGTTGAACCATCTTTCATTCTAAGATCTCGTCTGGTTCCTTCACGAGCACATCTATAATGATCGATGGGAGTTGATTCGCTGTGTGGAAAGTACCAACCTGAAGCTTCAGTTGCGAAATGTGGAAAACCGGATGTATTTGAGAAGAGGCAGGAAGCTCGAGCTTATAAGCAACTAGGCCACACCTGTCAATGATCTTATAAGGGCCAAAATATTTTGGAGACAGCTTCTGATTAGAATGCATTACCAATGATTGTTGCCTGTAAGGTTGCAGCTTGACATACACATAATCACCAATTTCAAATGTTCGATCAGTCCGATGTTGATCTGCATTTTGTTGCATTCAGTGCTGAGCCCTTAAAAGGTGAAACTACAAGAGTAAAATCATGTTCTCTCTGTCCTATAAACATTTAGTGACCACTGCGACCTTTGATTCACCCGGAAGGTACGGTAAATGTTGTGGAGGCGATTGCCCATAAACAGCGTCATATGGAGTCATCTGAATTGACGTATGGTAATTTGTGTTGTACCAGAATTCGGCTAAAGGAAGTCACTTACTCGAGAGAACTGGTCGGTCACTACACATGCACCGCAAGTAAGTTTCAAGACATCGATTTACCACTTCCGTCTGGCCATTACTCTGTGGATGATACGCATTTGAGAGTTTTAAAGCAACTCCTTTTAAACTGAATAATTCTCTCCAAAAGTCACTGAGAAATACAGTGTCTCTGTCACTAACAATAGACTGAGGGAACCCATGAAGCTTAAACACATTGTCGAGGAATGCTTGGGAGACTGACGCTGCCGTATAAGGATGAGAAAGAGCCATGAAATGAGCTACTTTACTCAGCCGGTCCACTACCAAAAAATCACTATTTTACCGTATGACAGAGGCAAGCCATCAATAAAATCCATGGAAATATTAGTCCAGATCATATCCGGAATTGGAAGAGGTTGAATCAGACCCGAAGATGCTGCAGTATCATACTTACATTGTTGACATATGGCAATTTCGAATGTAAGCTTGGATATCCTTAGACATACCCTTCCAATAAAACAAAGCCTTAACTCTTTGATGAGTTACATCTCTTACAGAATGACCGCCTCCACTGGAACAATGCAACCATTTTAATATTGTGTTTCGAAGTGAAATATCCATAAGAACCACAATCTTGCTCTTCCAGCGAAGGATATTTTGTGTCCATGAGTAATGTTTTTTGGACTGTGGATTGTCTTTCAACGCCGCTATAGTCTCCTTTATAGCTAAATCCGTGTCATAACAAGCCTGAATTTTTTGTAACAAGTCACAATCAAGGACATACATCGCCATATGTAAAACTTCAGCTCCTTCTACGCGAGACAAAGCATCAGCAACCAAATTTCCCTTGCTTTGCCGATACTGAATCTCATAATCAAATTCCAGCAACTTAGGAAGCCATTGTTGTTAAATCTGTGTGTTCAACCTCTGCTCCAATAAGTATTTTAAACTCTGCTGATCTGTCTTAATCACAAAATGACTAGGTAGCAAACAATGGCGCCACTTCTGCACCGCAAACACCACAACCAATAATTCTTTCTCATAAATCGAGAGATGGAGCTGCTTACCCTTTAAGTGACGACTGATATAGGCCAAAGGGTGACCTTCTTGCATCAAGACAGTGCCTATGCCTTGCCCACAAGCATCTGTTTCAACCACAAAAGGCTTATCAAACAATGGTAAAGCTAATACCGGTGCCACACATAAAGCATGTTTCAGATAGTTGAATGCAACGTTAGCTTCCTCAGACCATGTGAAAGAATCCTTCTTAGTTAAAGTTGTCAAAGGCTTTGCAATTGTCCCTAAATTTTGTACAAATCATCTATAATAACCTGCCAAGCCCAAGAATCCACGAAGTTGTTTAAGAGTCACAGGTACGGGCCAGTCCGATACAGCTTTTACCTTGTTAGGATCTGTAGAGATGCCTTTTGCTTCGATGTAATGGCCCAAATACTCCACTTTATCTGTTGCAAATGAACACTTACTCATCTTGGCACACAAGCTTTTCTGCTGCATCAATTCAAAGACACTTCAGAGATGATTCACGTGGAGTTCTAAGGAAGAACTGTACACCAATATATCATCAAAGAAGATGAAAACACTCTTACGCAATAAGATTCTGAACATTGCATTCATTAAACCTTGAAATGTCGCAGGAGTATTAGTAAGCCCAAATGGCATTACTAGATATTCATAATGGCCACTATGAGTTTTGAAAGCGGTTTTATGAATATTGTTGGACTTTGATCTCCTAAAGTCTGATCGTAACTTATGAATCGGACAACAACAGATTTTACTCTATTACAGCAACTTAATATGCTCTGTTTTTGTGTTGTTTGATTTAAACTCAGTCTCTCTTTTATTGTTGTACTGCACACGAATTTTACTCTGAAAAACTACACTTTTCATTGAATTACACTGAGTATAAATACATAACGAACATACACAATTGAAGAGACACAAACATAACCGCAAGCGGTTACTCTGTTTTTTCGTATCTCTTCGATGGTACAGAATACTACCTTAGTCTTATGTAAATACATAACATAATTAATTAAATGTGTTAACAAACTAATTAAAGAAGACTTGATCACGTCCAACACTCCTCCTTGATCATGGCTTCATTGTTACGCCTAGTTCTTCTCGTAGAGCTTCGAACCTTGTTTTGTTTAAAGGCTTTGTCAATATGTCTGCTACTTGTAACTCGCCTGGAAAGTACTCAAGTTTGATTTTCCCATTTTGTTCAGCCTCTCGAACGAAATGATACTTTATGTCGATATGCTTGGTCCGACGGTGTTGAACCGGATTCTTTCCAATTGCAATTGCTGATTTATTATCGCAGAAGATCCTTATGCCTTTCTCAGCCTTGAAACCAATCTCATTCACCAGCCTTTGTAACCAAATTGCTTGGTTTGCTGCGGAGCAAACAGCAATGTATTCAGCCTCGGCCGTTGATTGAGCAATCGTCTTCTGCTTGCTAGAATTCCAACAGAATACACCTGATCCAAGTGTAAAAACATACCCACTCGTACTCTTTTTGTTCTCAACTGATCCGCCCCAATCGCTATCAGAAAATCCCACCAACACTGGTTTTTCTATTTGCTTGAAGTGAATCCCATATGCCAAAGTACCCTTGATATATCTAAGGACCCGTTTGACTTCTTGAAGATGTTGCTTTAGTGGTGATGTCATGTAGCGAGACAAGTAAAAACTTGCATACATGATGTCAGGTCTAGAGGCACAAAGATACAAGAGGCCTCCAATCATTCTTCTAAATCTCGTAACATCTTCAAGCTTCTCATACAAGACCTTCTCTGTCTTGCCATGAGGAGTCAACGGTGTTGTCAAACTCTTGCAATCCTCCATTCCAAACTTCTTCAAGAGCTTTTTGCATACTTTTCTTGTGAGAGAAATATGCCTTCTTCAGTTTGTATAACTTCCATGCCAAGAAAGTAATTGAGTTCACCTAAGTCAGTTATCTCGAACTCACTTTTCATCTCCTCCTTAAACCATTCAATCTTCTTCATGTTGCTCCCGGTGACTATGATGTCGTCAACATACAGACTAATGATCAGCACGTCCTCCATAGTTTTCTTGACATATAGTGCTGCATCATTCATACTTCTTTGAAAACCATTCTTTATGAAGTACGAATCAATGCGACTATACCATGCTCTAGGAGCTTGCTTTAAACCGTAAAGTGCTTTATGTAATTTCAATATTTTGTTTTCTTCTCCTTCTTGTATGAAGCCTGGTGGTTGTTCTACATAAATCTCCTCTTCCAAGTCTCCATTTAGAAATGCTGACTTCACATCCATTTGGAAGAGTTTCCATTTTTTTTGAGCCGCAATCGCTATTAATGTTCTTATCGTATCATATCTTGAAACTGGTGCAAAGGTTTCAAGATAATCCACACCATATTCTTGTGTGAATCCTCTGGCCACCAACCTTGCCTTGTGTTTGATTGCTTCTCCACTTGCATTAGTCTTCAAACGGAATATCCATTTGACACTAATCACATTCTTGTTACTTGGCCTCTCCATAACTTGCCAAGTTTTGTTCTTTTCTATCATTCGCAATTCTTCTCTCATAGCTTCTATCCATTTTAAGTCATTCATTGCTTCCTCCAGATCATGAGGTTCTTCGGCCATCAAAAGACACATCTCATGTACATGCGCCATTTCTTCGACTTCATTTGTTTGTTGCATCAACTCGTTGATATACCGATATTTTCTTGGTTTATTTGGAGAATCTTCTTCTCTTCCAGAATCTTCTTCTCTTCCGTCTTCACTTTGAGTGTTTACGATCTCATTTGATCCAAGATCTGGTTGATTCTCTTCAGCCTCGGTTTCAGTTGGTGAGATAAAGATGTTCTTTACTTCTTTCTTCTCCCAATCCCAACTCTTTTCTTCATCAAATATCACATCTCGTGATACCTCCACTTTTTCTTCGTCTAACAAGAGTATTCTATACCCTTTAGACTCACTTTCATAGCCAATAAACATCTCACGGTTGGATTTTTCATCGAGTTTTCTTCTTTTCTCGACTGGAATATGCACATAGCATAAACAACCAAACACCTTCAAATGTTCAACATTTGGCTTTCTTCCACTCCACTTCTCTAATGGAGTAATATCTTATTCTAAGGACTTGGTAGGTAAGATATTTTGCAAATAAGTTGAAGTAGCCACTGCTTCTGCCCAAAACATATTTGGATGTCCTTGATCCGCAAGCATCGAACGAGCCATCTCAACTAGTGTTCTATTTTTTCTCTCCGCAATACTATTTTGTTGATGGGAGTATGGTGTTGTGACTTGCCTTTGTATGCCAGCCTCTTGACATAGATTGATAAATTCTTTTGACAAGAATTCACCACCACCATCAGTTCTAAGTTGCTTTATACGTTTTCCAGATTGATTCTCCACTAGTGACTTGAACTGCTTGAATTTGGAGAGAACTTCACTCTTGTACTTGATGAAATACACCCACGTCATTCTTGTATAATCATCAATAAACACTATGAAGTATTTGCTTCCACTCATTGACTCTGTTTGCATAGGACCACACACATCCGAGTGTACTAACTCCAAGACTTCGCTTGTCTTTGTTTGAGACTTCTTCGGAAAAAAATTTCTTGCTTGCTTTCCCATCACACATGAGTCACATATCTCCTTTGTGACTTCAAACTTTGGAAGATTATGTACAATCTTCACCGTTTGCATTTTTTCCAATTTCTCAAAACCGGCATGCCCCAATCGTCTATGCCATAACTTGGTTTTGTCAACTTTTCCTTCTTGAGCAAGTAAAACGCTTACTTCCGGCTTACTCCATCGAATTGGAAAACTCCTATGCTTCATCTTGATGTTTAATATTATTTTTCCTTGTGAATTTTTGATGATGCATCTATTGTCTTCAAATAAGATTCCATATCCGTTTGATATCATTTGTCCCACACTCAATAAGTTTCTTGACAATTCCGGCACTAGAAGTACATCTTTGATAGTGTATACTCCCTGGTTTGTAGAAATTTGAATGCTTCCTTTTCCTTCTGCCTTCACGCTTTGTCCATTTCCTACTTCGATTGTAGTCTTCTTGCTTCGATCAATATCAATAAAATAATCTGAATCCTTGGTCATGTGATTGGTACACCCACTATCTACCAAACATGTTTCTTCTTTAATCTTAGTTGCTTCTTTTTTTTCGACTGCACTAAACAGAATGTGACCCTCATTGACCACTTCTTCATCTGTTTCTTCTAAGCTTATATCCACTCTCTCGGCCCTTCTAAGTTTGCAGTCCTTTGCTATGTGACCTGGTTTGTCACACACATAACACTTCCTTTCATTTTTCGCACTCATTTGCAGAACGCCTCCGTTCTTTCTTCTCCAACAATCTACCTCATTGTGATTGTTCTTTTTACATACGCCACACCATATCATGGTTTTCTCATGACGTTTACTTCCTTGCTTGTTTCCTCCATAGAACGCACCCTCATTGATACGCTCCTTTCGTATACTCAAGCGCTTCTCATGCGCCTTTAAGGTACCTATCATTTCAGTCAATGACAAGACTGAAAGGTCCTTAGTTTGTTCAAGAACAGCAACTATGATGTCGAACCTCTCAGGTAAAGAAATCAAAACCTTTTGAACCAATTGGTAATCAGTCTTCTCTTCACCGTGAACTCTTAGTTGATTACTCATGTTAATCAACTTGGTTGTGAAATCATTTATGGTTTCACTCTCCTCCATCTTCAGATTCTCATATTCCCTTCTCAAGGTCTAAAGATTAATCATCCTTACTTGTGTGCTTCCTTGGAACTCCATTTCCAACGCACTCCAAGCTTTTCTCGCGGTTGATGCGGGAGCTATTCTCGGAAATATTGAATCCGAGACTGCAGTTTGAAGGATCTGAAGTGCCATCATATCCTTCATCACACGATCATCTTTCTCTTTGATCATCTCCGGTGTATTTTTAGATGTAGATACGATTATCTCAACTCCATCTTCAATGACTTTCCATAGTTTTCTTATCTTCAATATTGTCTTCATCTTAATTTTCCAAAAACTGTATGCTTCTCCATTGAAGATTGGAATGACTTGCTGTATTGTTGTCTCCATGTGCTCTGATACCATGTTGGACTTTGATCTCCCAAAGTCTGATCGTAACTTATGAATCGGACAACAACATATTTTACTCTGTTACAGCAACTTAATATGCTCTGTTTTTGTGTTGTTTGATTTAAACTCAGTCTCTCTTTTATTGTTGTAATGCACACGAATTTTACACTGAAAAACTACACTTTTCATTGAATTACACTGAGTATAAATACATAACGAACAGACATAATTGAAGAGACACAAACATAACCGCAAGCGGTTACTCTGTTTTTTCGTATCTCTTCGATGGTACAGAACACTACCTTAGTCTTATGTAAATACATAACATAATTAATTAAATGTGTTGACAAACTAATTAAAGAAGACTTGATCACGTCCAACAAATATCCCGTGGATCCATCCATACCTGATGATATTCGGCTCGTAAATTGATCTTGGAGTAAACACATGACCCTCCTATTTCATCCATCAGATCCTCAATAAGTGGAATAGGAAATCGGTCCTTAACCGTCCTATCATTCATCTCTCTATAATCAACACAAAGCCGCCAATTACCATCTTTTTTCTTGACCAATACCACCGGTGAGACGTATGAGTTGGAACTAGTTTGAATGGTCCCCGAACTTAATAAGTCTTGCACTATCTTATCTATCTCATTTTTCTGATACAATGTGTAATGATACGACCGCTGATTCACCGGATATGAGCCCTCCAATAAGGGAATACGATGGTTATGATGTTCCCTAAATGGTGGTAACGATGTTGGTTCAGCAAAAAGATATGTGAATTCACCCAATAATTCGTCAATTTAGGACATGCAGGTCTTGATGGAGATGCTGTGTCAAGTGCATCAAGAGACTACAATGTTAGCTGGTCTTCTTCAACACAAGGCTGAGCGTAGATCATAGACAATTGAACTTCTTCGTTCCGCAGTGTATTCAGCTTTTCAGCTTTTATTTGTCTTATTGAGCCCTATTTAATACCATGTAGCAAAACTTTCTGTACTCCCCACCGAAACTGCATCTCTAATTTCTTAAAATCCCAAGTAATAGGACCCAAAGTTTTCAACCATTGAACACCCAACACCATATCACAACCACCGAGTGGAATTACCATAACATCTGCTTGAAAAGAAGTGCTCTGAAAGTGCCACTGAAATTGGTCGATCTTGGCGGAAACAGCAAGGGTGCGACCATCAGCCACTTTAAATCGTGAAATACCCGAGGTCTGCAATTGACAACCCAATTTCTCTGCCACTTTTGTGTCTATGAAGTTATGAGTAGACCCCGAGTCGATCAAAACGAAAAGAGTATGTTTCCCTTGATGCCCACGGACTCTCATGGTGTTATAATCCGATATCCCGGCTACCGCATTCACAGAAATATGAGCGATGACACCAGTTAGTTTCTCTTCTAATGGCTCGTCGAGACACTCACCCTCATCGTCGTCCTCTGTTTCAATCATGAACAATTGTGTTTTCTTGTGTTTAAGGAAGTGACCTAGGGTATACTTCTCATCACAGTAGTAACACATGCCCTCATCTCTTCGTTTGGCCATCTCCTCGTTGGTGAGAAACTGGCGAGGCTTGTATTGTTCATTAGTTTTTAAAGGTGGTGTCGGAATGCCCCCTCTCATATCAGGTTCCTTCTTAAATGACAACAAACCTTTAGTACCAACGTTTTTCCTTGTGTTAGACCATCTCGTGTTAAACGGTTTCTTAGGATGAGCCTTCTCATACAATCTTCCGAGCAACAAACATTGTCGTGTAGTTTATGGTTGAAGCATTCTAATGTGCATATGTGTATCCATTCGCAATCCAGGGCGTTATAATTTTCTTCTCGAAACTCTTTTTCTGCCATTTGCAATTTGCTGTTTCTTCTTTGTCTTGTTTTATAATTATTACAAGTTGAAGTGACTTGTCGGGTCTTTCATTTCATGTCTGCATTGTCAAACAAAATTGTTGAAATTTCATCATGTTGACTTGAAAGTTGAAACCATTGACTCCACATTTGTGTATGTATTTTAAGTACTTTAGAAATCTAGTATTTTAAGTACTTTAGAAATCTAGTATTTTTCAATAGAATCAATACTAGTTAAATTTCGGTACTACTTAATATTTGACTTTTCTTAATATTTGAAAGTGTTTCTAAACGAAGTTGAACCTCAGGTTATTGTAAAAAGTAAAGTTATCGAAAATAGTATGAAAAATGCTAGTTCAACAAACTTATATGTTGTGCTTTTACCAAACTAGTCATATACATTTCAAATTCTTAGTAAATACTCGATTTTATCTGATACTCTGTTAACTTTTGGCAATTTCACTTATAACACATCAGTGACATACACATGACATTTGATTATACTCTTACCAAACTAATACTATATAATTGTATCAACAATGTCTGAATCACTAATCCTCTCTTTTTGCTATTCACTCATCAAGCCAATTCAATTTTAGTTTTGTGGCTTTACTAAGATCTCAAATTGGTGAAAGCTGGTAGATTTTAAGGCTATCAAAGTAATAGAAAGCATTGATCTGAGAAGTAAAACAAAAGAAAGAAACACAAAACTTACCTTATGATTATTGGTTGGCGAATGGCGATGACTCAAACATGTTGAGTTCTTTTGACATCTTCGTCAGAGCTGCATTCTGCACATACAAATCCAGCTTCTTGGCTTCTTCAATCGTTATGCCTACACACGCTGGGTGATACCTAAAATGACATACAAGTAACTCTTACAATTCTTTTTAAAAATAACATATTACGCAAACTATTACAGTTAGTCTGACATCAAATGGAGCTCAACCAATAATCACCCAACATTTTCCTATGCGATAACAATTTAAGAAGACACGATTACATACAGCAGGGAGATCAATGATTATCAGTAAGCCACGCAACAGATATGCTTTCCAATCAAATTATCCCCAAAAAAGCTTTTTTTTTAACCTAAACAACGATGTAGAGATCTGAAATTTACACAAGCAAGTTTTTCAGGATTAGGAATAACAAATTTTATAAAAATATATCATCAGCAGCATTTACCAGTCCTTGCACCCTTCACATTGTACCATCAGATCATCTATACGGCATTTCACATTTGCATTAAAGGATAAATCAAAACTCATGGAAACTACAGGAGATAAAAATGCATGTTTCATTACTATATATCGAGTTACACAGCAACTCAGTCAAGGGTAAATACGCCAGTGTATACTCGAATCTACAATAACAATCTTCCGTTCTAACATTTTCAAGCCTCGTGTAGCTTTTAAAGGTGTGAACAATACATTTCTCTTCAATGGTGTGTGCACTTTGAACATCATAGTGATCAGATAAGAATAGCTCTTTCGCTCCATGGAACTTCTCCTGTTCCTTGCATCTGCTGTAATCTTCTCAACACGCGGCACATGAGGAGGTTTACCAGCATCCGAAGGAAGCATTAACACACAATCGCCCGCTTCAAAAAAAAAACCACTCAACAATCACATTTTCAAGTTTACCATACCAAAATTAACTAGATTGATAAAACAAGATTCAAACATCGTAACATTCTCCAAGCTAGTAACTAATCAAGCCATAAGCATACACTTTCCCAATTCCCTTCATACTCCAATAAACGAAATCTACCAAAGATCACATTATGCATACTTGTGCAGCAGTGCTACACAACTTCATTGAATCAATGTCAAGCATCCAATAGAAGAATACAACCAAAGATTAAATAAAAGAACATAGTTTTCCATTTCAATTGAGTGTTAAATGTATGAAAGGTAGACCAAGCAAGAGACGTGCATCCAAAATCAAAGCTTCAAAAGCGATTAGAGAAATCTAATCACAGCCTAATCCCAGAAGAATTTGAAGCTTGAGATCGATGAGAAGAACAAATCCCAGAAGAACGAAGAGATCAATCGGGAACCCTCTAGGAGAAGATGAAGTTTTACTGAACAGAACGGAGATTAGTTTTTTTTTCCCATTTTTCTCATTTATTTACTTCTAATACGAGCCAATTATTATAGGTTTTGAGCTTCGTTTTGATGGCTGTCCGCTCTTTCTTTTGTCTCTGGTCGTATTATAGGAAATATAACATTATTAGGAGAGCCAGGTAATTGGCTAAATTTATAAAGAGTTTTCTATTTTAATTATTAATAGGAAGGATTTTCAGTGCCTTCTTTAACCTAATAAGAACTTTAAGAAAAACTCTTATCTCCTCTTGCCTTCTTTGTTACGCTAAGCTCAACCCTAGCTTTTAATCAAGATATCCAAAAGGCAAAGCAAATACACTTGGAGGAGAAAAGAAGTGCAGTCATCAGAGGGAGGAGCTGAAGTACTCCGATCAGTTAAGGATTTTCCCCCTTTGAGAACTCGAAAGGATCAGAGCCTGAGTATAAAAGAGATTAAGCCCCAGTCGCCAGGAAGTAACAAGGTAAGGGAATCTGTCTAAAAAACTTTGGTGGCTGGAATGTCAAATGGTGTAGAGGCTCTGGACTGGAATGAGGACGAGATGGAGTACCCAGAACTTACATAAGAGGAGAACGCGGAACTGAATAAGGTATTGGAAGACGGGGAGCTGGAGTTTGGTATGGATGTAGACAATGATGACCTGTTGGAAGATGAGTTACCAACAGACCAAGAAAGAATTGAAGCTATAGTTCATTTGTCTCCAGGCCCAATCTCAAAGGTTATAGCTCCAAGCCTAAATCAGGAACCTAAGGAGAAAGAAGCCAGATTCAATAAGATAGAGATACAGAAACCTATCAAGGCCAGTGTTTCCTATAAAGCCATTGATGCTGATAAAGGAAAAGGTAAGGAAGCGACAAGTTCAAAGAAGAAAACTCTCAACAGCCCAGACCTTAAACTGGTCGCATCTAGGAAGCTTAATGCTCTCAGACTTTGGTCCACGCCTCTTCTTCTTTAATCCCTCGTAAGGAGGTATTCCCAAGTAAGGAGGTCTTCCCTTCTGCTCTCAACAAGAAAGCTGCAGCAAAATCCGGTTCGCTGGGGCTCCAGAAACCACCCAGTAAGAAGATATGAATACAATTTCTTGGAATTGTCGGGGGGGCGTAGCCTACTTGACCATAGAGCACCTGAGGGAGTTGTGTAGGTGTTTCTTCCCAGGCTTTTTCTTACTTTCTGAAATAAAATAAAAAAAAAAATTTTTGTTTATGCAAAACATTCAGCTTTCGTTTGGTTATGATAAGATTTTTACCGTGGAGCCTACGGGTCGAAGCAGGGGTCTCGCTTTGTTTTATATGGAGTCTTTTGATGTAACTATTTTATATTCTGATAACCGTATGAATGATGTGGAGGCGACTATTGAGGGACACAAGGTGTTTCTTACCTTTTTATATGGTAATCCGGTCGTTGCGGGCCAAGACTATGTTTGGGAGAGGTTAACAAGGACAGTGATTCAAAGATATGGGGCATGGTTTATGATAGGAGACTTCAATGAGATAACAGGAAACCATGAGAAGAAAGGAGGACGCAGACGCCCAGAATAATCTTTCCAAGCTTCCGTACAATGCTCGCTAACTGTGGTATGATCGAGTTTTCCTTTAAAGGTAATTATTTCTATTGGACAGGACGAAGGAGAAATGGTAGAATTCAATGCCGTCTTGATAGACCGGTTGGTAATGAAGATTGGCATAATCGATTTTCCCACACTTTGGTGGAGTATCTAAAACTTTGGGGCTCAGATCATCAGCCTGTATTGGCTAGGATTCAATCAAGAAAGAGTAAGATAAAGAGGAGTTTCCACTTTGACAAGAGATGTTTTGGAAAATCAGGTTTTAAAGAAGCAATTCAAGAAGGTTGGGGAGCTTTTGATTCTGCAGATCCGCGCGATTTATATGATAAAATCACTTCATGCAGGAAATCAATATCGTGGTGGAAAAGAATTAATCCTTCTAATTCGGCTAAGCGGATCAGAGAGCTAACAGAAAAATTAGATGTAGTACAAGGGAACAATTCCGTGATAGCGGAAGAAGAGCTAGAGCTGAAGTGGCAATTATGCGCGGCGTTCCGAGCTGAAGAAAATTTCTGGAAGCAGAAGAGTAGAACGACATGGTTAAGAGAAGGAGACAGGAATACAAGCTTTTTCCACGCGACTACGAAGCAGAGGCGAGCTAGGAACCGGATCACTAGAATTAAGGATGGGAATGGAGGTTGGGCAGAGAATGAGGAGGCTATCCAAAATGTGGCAGTTCATTACTTTCAGAACCATTTCACGGCCACCTCGACCTCGAACATGGATCAGACCCTTCGGTTTGTTACCGAGCAAGTCTCTGAAAGCATAAATGCCTCTTTAATCAGACCGCCATTAGTTGCGGAAATAAAGAAGGCCCTCTTTGAGATTAACCTGGAAAAATCCCCAGGACCAGACGGGATGACAAGTCTTTTTTACCAGAGATTCTGGTCCACGGTAGGGGAAGATTTAATCAAGCTGGTTAATGACTTCTTTGAGTCAGGCAATTTTGATCTGAGACTAAACCAAACCAACCTGTGTCTGATCTCGAAAATAGAAAGAACAAGAGAGATGGCGGAGTTTAGACCAATCCACCTATGCAATGTATCCTATAAGGTAATCTCGAAGATTCTAAGTAATAGATTGAAAAGGGTGCTACCGAACTTAATTTCGGAGACCCAATCAGCCTTTGTTGCTAGGCGCTTGATCACAGATAATATCTTGCTAGCTCAAGAGAATTTTCATGCGCTATGTACAAATCCTAGTTGCAAAGCAAAGTTTATCGCAATCAAGACTGATATGAGCAAAGCCTACGATAGAGTAGAGTGGCGAGCTTCTTAGAGATTTTAATGAGAAAGCTAGGTTTTTCTGAAAAATGGATCATGTTGATCATGTGTTGTGTGACAACGGTCTCATACTAAGTCTTGATAAATGGAGAAGCAAATGGGAGTATTGTCCCTACTAGAGGAATAAGACAAGGAGATCCATTATCTCCTTTTCACATCTTTTATTTGCAAATGTGGAAGAGAAAACCCTAGAATTATTATTTAATGTCTTATTACACAAAAGTCTATCACAACTACGATACTTAAAAGTCTGTCATCATAAGATTTAAATCAACAAATCTGTTGTCACATGTTGGCACTGTATGGGTCAATTGAGCAATTTTTTTTTTCAAAATCAAGTCTGCTAGCAAACACCAGATTTTTGTTAAGGTAAACAAAATCTGTCATAACATAAGAAAATATTATTCCAACCATATGTCATTCTTGCAATTATGTTTTACTACAAATAATCTGCTAGGAAACAAAACTGTCATAACATAAAAAAAATTTAGTAACACAAATCTGTCATAAAATAACCAAAATCAGTTATCAAATGCCAGATATTTGGTAATATTAAATAAATCTGTCATAAGATAACCAATATCTATTATCATTAGATGTCATTCTAATAATTAATTTTTTGGTGAAAAAATTTGTTATCATTACACAGATTTTTATCGAAAACTATAAATATGTGGTCACTGAAAAAAATAAATCGGCTAGGAATTATAAGAAAACTTTCATAAATTATGAAAGTCTGTGGTGTCATAAAAATAAAATCTGTCGAGATAAATTAAACTGTTACAAACTTTAAATCTGTCATAACTATATAATAAAAACATCAATACAAATCTGTCATGGAAAAAAATCTGGCGTTGAAAACTAAATCTGTTACAATTAGATCTGAAAATTATGGAAATTAATATTTATAATGGTAATTTAGACATGAAAAGAACACAATTAACTCTTTAAATTTATATAACATTTTAGCAATTAAATGCTTAATTTGGGTTATTCTAGTAACTTTCCCAAAGTTTTATTGATATTATGAAAGTTATTAATTCAAACTAAGTACAACTTATATTACCTATTTAATTAGCTTTAATATATATAGTTCAGGACTGAGTTTTTTTTATTTTGAAAGATTGAATTTCGAAGAGGATGGTTCATCAGAGAACATTGTAGGTGCCAAAATATATGGTGAACCAACTGAAGAGTGCACATAATTTTCCCTTTTGTATTCCAGGATAAACTCTTTCTTTTATTATTCAGTCGTGGATGAACATTCTGACGATCAATATACGATTACAATAGTCTTTTCAAGGACTTAATAAAAGCTATTGTCCCAAAAGCTCTCTAACATTCAAGCTCTCTGCGTTCAAGTAAAAAAAAAAGAAATGAAATATGACTAACTGGAGGGCCGTGTATACAAGAGATAGAAGATAAGATTTAGTTTTAGGCCTAGCCAAGAGATGATCAAAGATTAAATCTGGTATTTGTGGGGTTAGAAGACGTTCAAGAAAGAGAAATATATTTTTGGAGACAAAAAATTTCAAAAAGACAGTTGTTCTCTCTCTCTCCCAAACCGTCGTTCACCCTGGTCATTGCCTCTTTGGGTCTCGTCTTGCCTCTCCAGTGTTTCCAGTTTTTCCGGTGTCGTGAGAAGACATCTTTCTTTTTCTTTTTTTTTTTCTTTTCGTTTACCTAGATTTCACATGTTGAAAGGTGATTCCGGTGAGAGTGGCGATTTTTCTCGGACGACTTCCTAGGTTTTGACATCTGTCGCACAAAGCCGATGTAAATGTTAGGAAATAAAGTCAAATTTCTGAGAACTCAGATTTATGAAAGCGAATAAAACACACACAATTTATTAATGGAATTCGGCCAATTTTGCCTACATCTCCGGACCTGCTACAGATCTTTTATTATTAATATTCGAAGAATTACAAAACTCCCAACTCACACCCGAACCCAATTATACTCAAGAAAAATTACTCTTAATTTTTTTCACAAAGAAGAAATTTATTTTTCTGTCTTTCTTATATTTTTCTTCTTCTTCTTCTTCTTCTTTCTTGTTTTGGGATAATTGACTTCTTATCTTTGATGTTGGTATTTATAGAACTTGTAAGGGTTGGTGAGAGCCAACAAAGGTTGAAACCCTTGCCTCCTTTAGTTGCAGCCATTCCTTTCATATTTTCCACCGTCCAATTATATAAATGTGAACACTTGACTAACAATCTCCCAGTTGAAGACTGATTTCAATCTGTCTTTACACCTTGATCAATGTAGCAGGTCTTTTAGGCTTCTTATTCTAGTAAGCCAACTGAGGTTGCACACAACCTCAACTTATCATACGGCACGACCTTCGTTAGCATGTCTGTCGGATTCTTACTTCGTTGGATCTTTTCAAGCGCCAACACATCATCCTCCAAAGCTGCTCTAATGAAATGATACCAAAGTTGTATATGCTTTGTCCGAGCATGGTAAACCAGGTTTTTAGCCAAATCAATGGCACTCTTACTATCATAGTACAATACATTTTTCTTTTGGTCTAGGCCTAGCTCTCGTAGAAATGACTGTAACCACATCATCTCCTTTGTAGCCTCTGTCACGGCAACATACTCAGCTTCACAGCTTGATAGACCAACAATTTTCTGCAACTTTGAAACCCAACAAATTGTAGTACCACCAAAAGTGTAGACATACCCGGATGTGCCCTTTCTACTGTCAATGTCACCTCCATTGTCAGCATCAACATATCCCTGCAATCCAAGCTCAGACTTCATGAAGCATAACGATGAACTTGGATTCCCTTTCCTGGATTACTCATAAACCGGCTGACGACTCCCACTGCATGTGAAATGTCTGGTCTTGTACATACCATCGCGTACATCAAGCTACCAATAGCGGAAGCATATGGAATTTTATCCATATATGCCATCTCTTCTTCAGTCACTGGACACTGATCTTTGGACAACCGAAAATGACTTGTCAGGGGAGTACTAACTGGCTTCACGTCATCCATGTTAAACCTCTTGAAGACCTTTTCACATACTCCTCTTGTGATATCTTAAGACCCTCCTTGCTTCTAGTGTTTCTTATCCCAAGAATCTGTCTTGCTTCTTCAAGGTCTTTCATCGCAAACTCTTCTGAGAGTTTTGTCTTCAATTTATTAATCTCATGTAGGTCTGCTCCCACTATCAGCATGTCATCAACATACAAGAGCAATATCAAGTAAGACTCTTCAAGTCTCTTGAATTAACAACAGTGGTCAGCCTTACACCTCAAGAAACCAACATCTTTTATGAAGCTGTCAAACCTTTTGTACCACTGCCTTGGAGCTTGCTTTAAGTCATACAAACTCCTTTGAAGCTTGCAGACTAATTCTTCAATCCCTTTGACCTCAAAGCCTTTGGGTTGCTTCATGTAAATTTCTTCATCCAAATCACCGTGAAGAAAAGCTGTTTTCACATCCATATGTTGAAGATGTAAATCTTCCTTTGCTACCAGACCAAATACAGTTCTGATTGTCACCAGTTTAATCACAAGAGAAAATACTTATGTGTAGTATATGCCTGCTTTTTGTTGGAACCCCTTCCCAACAAGCATTGCTTTATAACGTTTGTGTCCATTATGTTCTTCTTTTATTCGGTATACTTACTTGTTATGCAACACCTTTTTCTCCTTAGGCAACTCAGCTAACTTCCACGTGTGATTGGACATCAATGAGTCCATCTCATCTTTCATTGCAAGCTCCCACTTAATCGATTTATTAACTTGCATTGCTTCTTTATAAGATTCAGGCTCACCTCTATCTGTGAGCATAATGTAGTTAAGTGATTAAGAAAACCTTACTGGTTTCTTGATGACTCTTTTTGACTGTTTTCCATCTTTTGAAACCTGGAAACACTTCATGTTTGTTCTTCATTAAGTAGACACACACATTTCTTGTGGAGTCATTAATAAAGGTCACATAAGCAATGCTACAGAAGCGGGTCCCCACACATCAGTGTGCACCAGCTCCAATTTGTCAGATTTTTGCTCCCTTTCTTCTTTTGAGAAACTAACCCGTTTATGTTTCCCAAGGATGCAACTTTCACAGATTTCATGTTCCACTGTTTTCAGATTTGGAAGCACGCCATTTGCCACTAAAAGCTTCATGCAATTCTTACTCATGTATCCCAATCTACAATGCCACAACTTGGTCTGTTTGGCATTCTCGACAACAACAATAGTATCATGAAAACTCACCATCATATAAAGAGTGCCTCTATTATGACCTCGAGCCACCACCATAGAACCCTTCTTTACTCTCCAGGCTCCACCACCAAAGTCGACATTATGCCCCGTATCATCAAGTTTTCCTACTGAGATCAGATTTTGCATCAACTTTGGTTCGTGTCTAACCTTTGTGATCTTCCACACGCTTCCATCTGACATTTTCAGATTGATATCTCCAATACTAACTATGTCCAAAGGTAAACCATCAGCTAGATATACCTTCCCATAATTTCCCGCAGCATAATTCTCCATAATGTTGTGGTGTGGAGCAGTGTGGAATGACGCTTCTGAGTCAAAAACCCAAGAATCGATCGAGCTATCAATATAGGAGATCGATACATTAGCAGTGTTTTGATATTGCAGATTTTTTATCACATACAACAATACAAATGCTAAGTGTGACCTGACATGCAATTATAGTATAGTGGTGGGAATACTAAGTCAATCCAATCAGGAAGACTGTGTTATGCAATGAGGATGTGATCAATTCATTTAAGTCTAGCTAAGCAGATTAAGTGGTGAATGTCTAACAACCTAAATAATGCAAGAGAAAGTAAATATAAAACCCACTCGAGTTATCAGTTCGAGTGGGGTGATCGAGCTACAAGGAAAAACAGAGCAAGGAAATCACTCGACCTAGATGATCGAGTAAAGAGATCGAGTGGTGCAAGAAAACAAAAAAACAGAGAAAAGCACTTGATTTGAAGGGTCGAGCGTAAACAGTTAAGCTAAACAGAGAATAACTGTGACGACCGCACTCTATTTTTTTTTTCACAAGCAATTACTTATTAAATTAAACACCCAAACATTTAAATAATCTCCAAGTAATTTATATCAACAAACAACACGACCACGCATGGTCAACAGTTCTACCAGTTCTAGCAATCCTACTAAAGCTACAAAACCTAAAGCTACCGGTCCTAATCATCCTTCCCCTCCTCGCCTTGATTCCACGATCACGCCTTATCTTTACCTGCATCGACAAAAGTGATGAATCAATATTTGGTAAACCAAACACTGACTGAGATTGATCCTCCCAACAACAGGTTATATGAAAGCCCACACAATTCAAACAACCACACCAACATGAAATAATAACACCACGTATTACTTCAAACAATCAGCTAACATGCAACCTTATGCAAAGCTAATCAAAAACATCCATGACTAACCACCTAGCAATTCACAACATCAAGAAATGCTAAAAACACAAGTCACAGAACAACAGGATCAATCGACCATAACCTATCGACCAACACCATCGATACCCCCTATCGACCATACCCTATCGACCACACCTGGTCGATAGCCACTATCGGCCTCGACCTATCGACCACACCTGGTCGATAGCCATCCTAAAAATCATCTGAAGAAACTCATCGACTTACCTATCGATCAAACCTAGTCGATACCCCCTATCGACCTCGCTCTATCGACCACACCTGGTCGATAAGCACTAGGAAAAACACCCAGCAGGATCTATCGACCAACCTTTCGACGTGCCCTAGTTGATACACCCTATCGACCACACCTTGTTGATAAGCACTAGGAAAAACGTCCAACATGACCTATCGACCTGCCCTAGTCGATAGCGCCTATTGGCCTCGCCCTATCGACCACACCTGGTCGATAGCGAGTCTGATTTCCCCACTTCTCAATTTAGCCTAGGCACACTCCTAAGGCCAAACCTCTAAACGATAACAAATACACATACCAAGCAAGGCAATAACACACCAAGCAACTAAGAAACACTCCCAACAAGCCATGGAATCACCAAAAAACCACAACACACACAATCACCAAGCAAGCATAAGAACTCACAATCAAAGCTTAACAAGGCACAACAAGCACAAATCCATGGTTCTCTAACCACCACAGGCTTAGCAAACTCTAGCTAAAGCTCTACAAATGACCACAAGGTGTCTAAGCAACCTAGGAACACCCCAAAGCTTAGAACAACCCCACAAGCCCCCACACATGGCTTAATGATAACCTTTGGTCACAACTCACCTTAGAATGGATGGATCTTGCCTAGGATGAACTCCCCAAGCTCAAGAAGACCTCTCCTTTCTTCTCTAGCCCCCACGCCAAACCCTAGCTCTAACCCACTCCTTTTTCCAAGCTTCACAAAGCTCCACACCCTTTGATCTCTCAAGATCCAAGCTCCACAAGCTCACAGAATCCTTTTTCTTCTTCTTCTCTCTTCCTCTTTCTAAGCTCTCAAGCTCCACTCTCTCTCTCAGCCCCAACAATGGCGAGCTCCACAAGGAGAAGAAGAGAAAACCAAATTTGCTTCCCACTTGTTACTTTTTGAGAAAAATCCCACAACTTTCGAACCAATTTATGACACCCACAGAACAAATCTAAATTAATTATTTCACCACATAATCAATTTCTCGAGATTTTTCTAAGGTTCATAAACTCGAAAAAACTTTCAAATTAATTAAATTAATTAATTTTCAGAACACAGACATTACAATAACTAAAAGAAGTAAAACACTCGACCTAGATGATAGAGCAAAAGAGATCGTGTGGTATCAGCAACAATAAACAAAAAATAACAAACAAAGCAAGCAAGAGAAGAATAACAATTAATTAGAAATAGGGTCCTAAAGATGGGATTCATGGATCTGTGATTCTCTTTGGTCTCTCCTAGATGCCTA
>CM051374.1:10788524-10813524 GCA_028015245.1 Cardamine occulta
ACAAAACTTCACAGAAGCTATCTCTAGACAATGAACATCAAAGTAAGGTGGCTCCACTACCGTGATAAACACCAACATGCCAATACCACTTCCTAATCTTAATACCCAATCAAAAATACAAAGAAACTTAGAGCAGATATCAATGAAACATAATACATACAACATTAAGAACCAATTCATTAATGTCAAAATACAACTAAAACCTCTTAAGCTATGGGTTAAAGATATACATCTGTGGTATTAGTTGGTTCAAGCATTTCATCAACACCTTCCGATGGGAAATATCTTAGATCAAAATTACCAATCCCTTGGCTAACTAAGCATTAAGAAAACCTAATCCAGAAGAGATCTATAAAATTTCAAGCTTAAACATCTAAGGAGACTAAGAATCCTACACAGATCTATCCCATCCTTAAGATTCCTAGTCACTACTCAGAACTCATCATCAAGAATACAAACCCATAAAATGCTAAAAATGACATATCAGATAAATAACGACGAGATGAGCAATGTTGTAGAAAAAATTAATTGCAAATACTAAATATATAAAGAGTAATCAGAGACAAAATCAGGAAAATAAAGAACAAGAGAGAGAAAATTTAAGACACGGAGATTAGGTTTTAAAAGAGGCCTCGGTTGCTAATAAAAAACAAGAGTATTTATACTAAAAGGCCTGGAATCCCTAAAACACAAAAGGACAAAAGCTTAAATCAGGTATGGGAAGGGAAAATCCACTCGATCTATGTGGTTGAATGGTCTTGGTCGAGTAGTTGGTCCGAAGGTAAGTTCTCCCCTTGAGCTAACCCACTCGAGCAATCCAGGTCGAGTAGAGTTGACTTCATCCCAAGCTACCTTCACTCGAGTCTTCTTGGTCGAGCTATGCTGGTCGAGTGATGTGATCTTGACTGGACCTTCAGGGCATATGCACTCGAGCTCTCTACTCAAGTGTTCTTGGTTGAGTGGAATTTCAGGCATCCAACTCGAGCTCCTGGGTCGAGTGCATGATCGAGTAGGCTTCAAACATTGCAATGTGATCTCCAAAGCTCCATAAGTACCTAATATCAGCTCTAATATGCACAATTTATGCAATGCTCATGCAAAATGTCCTAAGTTCTCTAAAGTGATGAATATGATGCGAAACGGTATAAACAATGGATGAAACTACAATAAATGATGATATATGAAGGCTAAAAACATGTAAAATACAGTGACATCAACTCCCCAAAACTGAGCCTGGAGAAGAGGTTTGAAAGTGGGGACTCAGGACCAAAGTCTATGGATAAAGCATGTAATCTCAAAGTCCTTGTTAACAGTTTTAAAATGCAAATGCAAATGAGCCTTACTTAAAAACTGTAGCCATTCTCTTCACAACGAAAACTAACTCTCAGCCCTAACTTACACAAGCATTCAATGCAAACAATCGCTTTAACATTCATTAGCTGTAACCTGTGGATCATGCAATTCATCTACAAGTGAACTCATTTGGTTTGAGGGACAGGTTTTAAGAGGTGAAATTGACATCTTCTTCCTCTGATTTAAACGCATGACAACTGGGATCTCTCATAAGAATGGATTGAACTATGGGAGAAGGCTAAAGGTAAAAACCAACTGATGCATACAAGAATAGACTTCCATCTACCCATGAGCACTCAAATGACTCTTCTTAAACCTAGGCATAGAAAATGATATAATTCTAGCCTTTCTTTTCTCTTATTTTCTTTCCCTTTCTGATTTTATTATAAGGAGGGGACTTTTCTATCTCTTGATTACTTCTAGCGGATTGGGAATTTTCTTTCTTAACTGCTAAAGCTGCAACTCGACCACTTTGCTCGAGCACTGTGATCAAGTGGTATATATATTTTTCTCACTTTTCTTTTTTTTTTAACGCACATAGCTTTTTCTTATCTTATATTTTTTTTCCAACCCTTTACTAGACACAAATCTTTCGGTTATCCTCTCCAAAGAATTCTTTTGACACTCTCATTCTTTTCTTTCTTTTTCCATTCCCCATTTTCTTTTTAGTCTCAACCCAACACCCAGTTTCCCTAATCCTAGTCTAGTTCAAAAGATGTGAACAAGAATCTACATGGAAAGCTATTCTTGTCAGCCTAAACGTAACACTTTCTCTTAAGTTCAATCTGAAATAAGGTCTAACACTCATAAATAGTCTTTGGTTTGAAAGGAAGGTATGCTTGGTGTTTGGGGGAAACTGCTCCAAAGGTGGGAGCAGCTACTTGGATAAGCAAAAGTGGTAAAAAAAAGAAAGAATATCCAAGTATTTTCAGGTATCCATGAGTTCAAATGCATACGCAAAGATATGATAATTATGAATCAGTATTAGGTTCAAGTTGATAGGGACAGCTTGACAAATCACAGCAAGTTTCAGCCAAGACATAAGAGCTAACCTAAATTCCAAGAATGGTGTTGTCTTACTTTTCAAGCTCAAATGCATGCATTAGAGAACTAGAAACGAGGAGATTGAAACCACATGATAAGTCAGAAGACTTGTGAGGTCTTTGTCAGCATCATCCCCTATGCAGATGCTCAGCCCTATACAAAATGACACTAGACTCAATCCTAAAATGCAAATGAACTATATGACACTCTGTTTTTGTGAAATATGTTTTCAAAAAATTTCAAATTTTTATGGTTTTCTTATGTAATAGATGCTGACTCAAGGATACAAAATTTGAAATAAGAAAATAGAAAACAATTTTAAATACATCTCAGACCCTCCTCCAAACTTAAATTACACAGTTTCTTGTGTAATAAAAATTCAAAGGAGAGGTTAAAGAGATTTAACAAAAAGGACTAAGAAAAACTAGAATGCAAAGGTATTTACAATGAAAGGTTGGAGTTGGCACCTTATGGTGCAGAGAAGTATGAACCCACAGCCTCATCCATACTTTCCATCGTGTAAGTTGGCAAAAGATGGGTAGGCTCGACCGTGTTGCTCGAGCGGTCTGCTTGAGTGGTGCCCTTAGCTCTCCTGCTCGACCTAGCATGGTCAAGTGGTCTGCTTGAGTGGTGCGGCGCTGCTTCTCCTAAGTCTTCTATTGTGGACTCATGGAATCTTTTCCTCTAACCAGTCTCGACTGAGGACCGTCTTGGAGGTGACCTAGCATGGCGTCTCCTTGCAGTCATCCTATTGCACTCATCCCAATGTTGGTCTTCTTCTTTGTAGGAGAGCTAAGCATTTTTTGAAGTTCCTTCACCGAATCAACTAGCTTCTTGATGGTTCAGTCTTGCCATCTATTCCACTTCTGGAAGAGACCCACCTTCATGTGGGCTTCTTTCAGAGTTCTGATTTCTTTTTCAAATTATAAACTCTCTAGTTCCTCGGGAGGTTCCTCATCTGAGCCTTCTGCTTCTGGTTGAGCTTGTCCTAGGGTGTAGAGGTATTGGACTAGGGGAACGAAGTCAATGTTCATGCCCTGAGTGAGCTTGGGGAACTTGGTGAAGGGGAGCAGTATCTTCGCATCTCCCACAGCTGGGTGGTTAAACTTATATACCATATTCCCTTGTACCTTTCCCTTTTGAATGATCTTGGATCTCTAAAGATACTCCATGTCGATCCATTCGAGCTGGAACATCTTACCTTCTGGGGTAATTCTACAAGCAAGAAGGATTGGAGTCACAATTCCACCCACAGATAGATCCTCTTTCACACCTTTGTAGTTCATCAGCTGGCTTACCAGGGTGACGGTCAGGCCAGAATCTGATGTGTTTTCTTGCATCACAATGCCTCATTCCCGGTGCTCCTCTGAGGCGAAACAAGGACCCCTTTGAGAGCAAGATCCATCATATGAAGTTCTCCTAAGGTGACTGTGCATGTGGTCTTTCTTGCGAAGAGAGTACTGGCCACAGGCTTGTGGAAGTATCTTATGGCTGGGTTTCTGATCTCTGCTCCTTTTGACCTTGAGGATGTGAAGGTCTTCTTTCCACCCAAAGTTCTCCACAGAGCCTGAAGCTCTTCTTTCTCAAAGATCTTGTGAGTAGTTGTCCCCTCCGAGAAATCATACAGTTTGCCCTGCTGCTTGAAGTTCAAGGTGTACCTTCTGCCTTTGACTTTGAAGAATATCTACCCCATGCTCCCATCTGGTCATGTCTCATCATCCCTATACAGCTCAAGTCCCAGCGTTGCCAAGAAATGGCATGTCTCTTCTTGATAGGCTTCAAACTGATGCTCCATGAACCGAATCAGCCCAACTTGCTCGAATAAGTAATCGACCTCCCTTGCAATACCCAGTGCTTTCATCGTGTCCCTGTGAGGGTATTTGTCCCCATGAAGGGTAAGTCCATCATCAGGTCAATGATCATCTCTTCCTTAGTAGCTGGTGGCAACTCATCCTCACCTCATCCTCACCATCAGCATCTTCTTCAACTGTAGTATTTAGCTTCACCGGTTTCTTTCCCTAAGCAATGTCCTTCTTGGACCTGAAAAAGTCCTGTTGAGTTTGTTGAGGCCATGACTCCTCAATGTCCTCATCAATCAAGTCAGGTGTTGTGCTAGACTTTCTCACTCTCGTGAAGCTTCTGGCCATGGCTGCAGCCATAGCTTGGCCTATTGCGTGTTCCTGTGGGTTCTTGAGCTTTTTGGTCGAGTGGACTCGATGTTTCTGGGTATTTTATACCACTCGACTCGACCACTCGAACAGGTGTGGTCGAGTATCCATTTTCCAGAAATTTTGGATCCACTCGAGCATGTTTGATCGAGTCTAAAACTTTTACAGAATTCTCAGTTTCGCAAACAAGAACTCACCAGGCAATCAAATCATTTAAATCTTCTCAGAAATAACATTTTGTCCATGAATCCAACTATCAATCGATTTTAAACAGAGTGACAAATTTCCAGAATTTTCTAACCATAGAAATCGATTCATAGTTTAGATTCTAACATCCTATAGCATCAATCATCAATCTTAGCTACAAGAATTTACGAAACTCAAACCCAAAAATCATTAAGAACAATCATCTTAAACCCAGAAATTACAAACCCAGAAATTTTGAAGAACACAAATTTCCCAGATTTTTGCAAAATTAAAGCTAATGGTTTGTGATACTTACATGGATGATCCAGATTCATGAAATGAGTGGTACATTCTTGACAGATTTGATGAAAGAAATGAAAACTTTTGAGAGAAAAGTTTTTAGAGAGAGAGTGAAAAATCGTAAAAAATGAGGATGGGGGAGGATGAAATCGCGTGGAGGGAATATAAGGTCCAGCCTATGCTTTCCTCATTAGAGCCTATGCTTTCTACTCTAGACTATGCATCAGATACTTCATCTTCACAGCTTGCTTCTGGTGCTAGATGCTGCAGGTGCATTTCTTCCTCATCACTCAAGTAATCTCTTTGATCATGTCATCCTATAGTTGATCCAGCTGGTGAGTTTGGAGGCTGTTCTACAACATTAAGGGGTATATAGCTTGGCAGGGGTTCTTGAATGACTGTATCAGATTCCTTGTTTCCAACCTCAATGGCAAAGAGTTATCCATAGATGGTGAGCTTCCTAGGATCCCTTTCAATATCAAACTTCATCAGCAGGTCATTTCCAAACTTTAGTTCAATCTTTCCCTCCCTAACATAAATCACAGCTCCAGCACTTGCCAAGAAAGGCCTTCTAAGAATCAAAGGGTTCTTGGGCTCTTCGTCCATCTCCATCACAATGAAGTTTGTTGGTACTTCAATGTGCCCAATCCGTAGTGGCAAATTTTTGAGCATGCCATAGGGTCTTCTAATATTCCTGTCAGCTAACACAACAAAGATCTTACTTAGTTTGTAGTCCTCATAGCCTAACCTCTCAGCAACTGACAAAGGCATGATGCTGACAGATGCACCAAGGTCGCAAAGGGAGTTTCTAAAGACAGTTTGCTTTAGTGTGCATGGTAAGGTGAAGGATCAAAGATCTTCAATCTTCTCTTGTACCACAATCTCTTGCTCAGTGATGGTTTTACATTCATGCTCCTTCTTAACTAGTTTTTCATTGTCCTTAATCCTTTTCAGGACTCTTTCTTTAAGAAAAGTGTCAGATGGATCTAACAGCTTGATGACTTCTTTCATAGGCATCTTTGCTTCTACCTCTTATAGTTCTTCCTCAAGTATAGCTTCATACCTAGCCACCATTTCTTTCTTAAATCTTCCTGGGTAAGAGCAATTCATTAGGACTTGAAGATCATCACGTTTTGTCTCTTTATCAGACATAGCTATTACTCGAGCAGGTGATCGAGTGTCTTGCTCGAGTGTATTCTCCAGTTGAGGTTCAACAGATCTTGATTCTAGTCGAGCAGATGATCGAGTGGTGTGATCGAGTGGTTCTTCAACTTCTAGTTTCTGTACAGAATCCTCCCTAGCTTGAGTATCATTGTCCATAGTGAATATTGCATACCTTTTATTAAAAGGTAAATGAAGTGTAGGTGTAGAGCTGATGGCATATACATTAGCTGAGTCCTTGGGGTTTTAAATTACTTTGCCCAGTAATTGTCCTGTAGACTTGGTAGATGAAGAAACATTGAGGCCTTCCAGATGCTTGAGTCTGGAGTTGAGAGTTTCAAACTTGGAGTTGAGATCAACATAAGAGCAATCAATATGGTTCTTGAGATTAGCCATCCTCTTTGTCTGCTCGATTGCACCATTGGCCTATCCATGAAGAAAATTTGAAGCATGTTCTTTAAGTCGATGTCTGGAGCATGATGGGATTGATGTGGTGTAAAACCAGGTGGTGGGTTAAGAGCAGGCACTTGTGGTTGATAAGAACCTTGTTGAGGTTGTTTAGGAACAAAGCCTTGATTTTGGCCAAACGAGCTGAACTGCTTGTTCTGTTGGTGAGGATACACCTGATCCTGGGGGTTCATGACATTGGGGTTCCTGTAGGAGAGATTTGGGTTCTTATTGTACTTGATGAAGTCTTTGGTGTAGTTACCTTGATTTTGTATGTAGTTGGCTTCCTCAATCTGCTATGTCTCCCCAACTTGGATCTGATACAGTTGTTCCTCATCAACAAAGTGTACTGTCTTGGGTTGTATCAGCAGAAGCTTGTCTATCTTATCGTTCAAAGATTTCATCTCTTTCATGTATCTGTCTTCACCATCGGCTGATCTTATGTTGCTTCTATCTAAGTCATCATTGTAATTTCCATCTGATTTAGCAAGATTCTCAACAAGCTCCCATCAAGAATCAACATCTTTGTTGAGGAAGTTAACGTTAAGCTCGAAAAAGCATTGAATTCTTAAAGAGATTTTTTTTTGAAGCCATGATGAGTGCATTGACTGGTGTAGAGCTTGAAACACTCCCAAGCCTCTGAAAATGTCTCTCTGGTTTTTTAAGTAAAACCAGATATCTCATTTCTAATCCTAGCAGTGCGAGAGTTGGAGAAGAACTTGGCTAAGAAGACCTTCTTACAATCATCCCAAGAAGTAATTGTACCATGTGGTAGTGTCTTCTGCCATTGGTGGGCTTTATCGCCTAGAGAGAAGGGAAAAATACGTAGTTTGAAGCTATCTTCCCTTACCCCCATTTATCTTTGTGAGGCCACAGAGGCGATCGAACTCGTCGAGGTGATCTAAAGGATCTTCCATAGCCAAACCGTAGAATTTTCTGCCTTGCACCATAGAGATGTGACCACTCTTGATCTCAAAGTTATTATTCTGCACAGCTGGAGGTACTATCCCTTGTCTTTGCGTGTGCATGTTTGGAGCGTCTCCAGCTACTATGGTACGAGGTCTGACTTGTGCTTCTGCCATCACTGGTGGTGGTGTAGCTACAACTCTTTCATGTTGTTGCCTTGGTTTAAGTCGGTTGATATGGTCCAGATACTGAATCAGGTTGTAGCTTCCTTTAGACCTGGTGTGCATCCAGATGAAGAGGAGCTTGAGCAATTAACTCGACCATTGTGGTCAAGTGGTACCCGATACAGACAAAGCACAGAAGGTAAACAATAAGTAACTTAGAAAGAACTTGATCTTGAAAAAATTGAAATCCAAAATGTAACACAGTGGTTCTCAAATGGCAACGGCGTCAAATTGGTATTGCAGGTTTTTATCACACACAACAATGCAAATGCTAAGTTTGACCTGATATGCAATTATAATATAATGGTGGGAATACTAAGTCAATCCAATCAGGAAGACTGTGTTATGCAATGAGGATATGATCAATTCATTTAAGTTAAGCCAAGCAGATTAAGTGGTGAATGTCTAACAACCTAAATAATGCAAGAGAAAGTAAATATAAAACAAACTCGAGTTATCAGTTCGAGTGGGGTGGTCGAGCTACAAGGGAAAACAGAGCAAGGAAATCACTCAACCTAGATGATCGAGTGCTGCAGGAAAGCGACAAAACAGAGAAAAGCACTTGATTTGAAGGGTCGAGCGTAAACGGTCGAGCTAAACAGAGAATAACTAAAAGAAGTAAAACACTCGACCTAGATGATAGAGCAAAAGAGATCGAGTGGTATCAGCACCAATAAACAAAACAAAACAAACAAAGCAAGCAAGAGCAGAATAACAATCAATTGGAAATAGGGTCCTAAAGATGGGATTCATGGATCTGTGATTCTCCTTGGTCTCTCCTAGATGCCTAACAAAACTTCACATAAGCTATCTCTAGACAATGAACATAGAAAGTAAGGTGGCTCCACTCCCGTGATAAACACCAACATGCCTATACTACTTCCTAATATTAATACCCAATCAAAGATACAAAGAAACTTAGAGCAGATATCAATGAAACATAATACAGGCAAGCATTGAGAACCAAATTATTAATGTCAAAATATAACTAAAACCTCTTAAGCCATGGGTTAAAGCTATAGATCTCTGGTATTAGTTGGTTCAAGCATTTCATCAACACCTTCCGATGGGAAATACCTGAGATCAAAATTACCAATCTCTTGGCTAACTAAGCATTAAGAAAACCTAATCCAGAAGAGATCTATACAATTTCAAGCTTAAACATCTAAAGAGCCCAGGAATCCTACATAGATCTATCACATTCTTAAGATTCTTAATCACTACTCAGAACTCATCATCAAGAACACAAACCCAGAAAATGCTAAAAATGACATATCAGATATATAATGACGAGATGAGCGATGTTGTAGAAGAAAATAATTGCAAATACTAAATAGATAAAGAGTAATCAGAGCTACAAAATCAGGAAAATGAAGAACAAGAGATTAGGTTTTAAACGAGGCCTCGGTTGCTAATAAACAACAAGAGTATTTATACTAAAAGGCATGGAAGCCCTAAAAACATAAAAGGACAAAAGCTTAAATCAGGTCTGGGAAGGGAAAATCCACTCGACCTATGTGGTCGAGTGGTCTTGGTCGAGTAGTTGGTCCAAAGGTAGGTTCTCCCCTGGAGCTAACCCACTCGAGCAATCCAGGTCAAGTAGAGTTGACTTGCATCCCAAGCTACCTTCACTTGAGTTTTCTTGGTCGAGTGATGTGATCTTGACTAGACCTTCAGGGTATGTGCACTTGAGCTCTCTACTCGAGTGTTCTTGGTAGAGTGGTATTTCAGGCGTCCAACTCGAGCTCCAGGGTCGAGTGCATGATCGAGTAGGCTTCAAACATTGCAATGTGATCTCCAAAGCTCCATAAGTACCTAATATCAGCTCCAATATGCACAATGTATGTAATACTAATGAAAATGTCCTAAGTACTCTAAAGTGATGAATATGATGCGAAATGGTATAAACAATAGATGAAACTACAATAAAATGATGATATATGAAGGCTAAAAACATGTAAAATACAGTGACATCATGTTTACAATTGCATAATGAGCTGGAAGAGTTTCTTCATGAGAAATACCTTGTTATTGGCTGAAAGTTTCTCATATATATCCGAGAGTACTTTCATAAGTCCCTCGGTGGTCTTCTCCTTCACAACGTTGTGAGCAATATTTTTCGACAGTGTTAACCTTATAACACCCAAAACCTGTCTATCAAGGAGATCACATTCTTCTTGATCTATCTTCTCAGGTTTCTTGCTCAGTGGTTGATGGAGTTTCCTTCCATATAAATAATCTTCGATTTGCATTCTCCAAAATGCATAATCTGTACCGTCAAATTTCCTAATGTTGTGTGCCAAACCATCTTCGCCTCCCATCATTTCCGATTATTTTTGTGGACCACCTTGTATTAAAATACCTTCGCCGACAAACCAATATTACCGACAAGAATTTTACTATTCATGAATTTTAGTATTCACATGAATAGTAACCGCCCAGAAAATTTGACCAAAATCACCACAACCAAGGCTCTGATACCAGTTGTTAGGAAATAACATCAAATTTCTGAGAACTCAGATTTATGGAAGCGAATAAAACACACAATTTGTTAACGGAGTTCGGCGAATTTTGCTTACGTCTTCGGACCTGCTACAGATATTTGATTATTAATACTCGAAGAATTACAAAACTCTCAACTCACATCCGAAACCAATTACACTCAAGTAAAATTGCTCTTAATTTTTTTCACAAAGAAGAAATCTATTTTTCTCTTTTTCTTATATTTTTTTTCTTCTTCTTCTTTTTTGTTTTGGGATAATTTACTTCTCACCTTGGATGTTGGTATTTATAGAACTTGTAGGGGTTGGTGAGAACCAACAAAGGTTGAAACCCTTGCCTCCTTTAGTTGCAGTCATTTCCTTTCACATTTGAAAATTATTCCACCGTCCAATTATATAAATGTGAACAAATGTGAACACTTGATTGATGATGAGGGAAGCCTTTCCTTGGCTAGTTCTGTTGGACCGATTATTTATCTAGGCTGACTGGGCTTAGTTAAATTGATATGTGTGAATGTGAAATGGACCTTAATGGATGGGCTGAGCTCAAGTTGGAGCTCCGGTGGGTGACAAGTCAGATTTTGAACGGAGAAAACAAGTCTCGTTTTGCTCTGCGTCGTGACTCCGAAGGACTTGGTCTCTTCTGTTCATGATTCCTTGTGACTCGGATTTATAGAGAGATTGGTTGCTTCTTCACGTGTCCACCTCCTTAGATTTGCGATTGACTTGGGCTGATTTGTGGAAAATCAAATTCAAACCTCAGTAATCAAAAACTCTATAAAAACTCCACGCTTCAAGCTTTCTTCAACACTTGAACGTTGGTTACACACATACAACAAAACCAAAAGAAAACTCTGGCAATTTCTCTCTAAAGTAAGTTCTTCGAGAGTAACGTCGAGTTAGTTTGATTAGAATTGATTGTCGAGTGTTTGCGAAATCAATTGATAGTGGATTGTACCCTTAGACTCTTGGATCATAAAACCTCGTGATACTACGGGAGATTCAAAGAGTTAAGAAAAGAGATTTTTATCTTGCCTCCACTCGTTTCTTTCCTTAACCGTTTATGTTCTTTAGTTTCAATCAATTCCGTAGTGTTGCAGATTTTATGTTCCTAAAAATTCTGGTGATGATTCCGTCAGAAGAAAACGGAGCCTCTTAGGACTATATCAAGCTTAGGTCACTGTTGGTGTCTCCCTTCTTGCTCTTGTTTTATTTTGTAGGTCAATGGGATGGTCTACCAACTTCGACGGTGGGTTGAGTAACTTGAGTTGGGCCATTGTTATAGGAAAGAAGAGAGTGAAGAGTAAAGGAAAGCCTCTAATTTAAAAGGAGTCTTTGGGGTTGCGGTAAATAGAAGAAGAGGTGGATGTTGATACGTGGAAGGCTGGGATCGAAGAATAAAAGTTGTTGAAGAACATTTAAAGAATTTGTTGTAATCGATTTCATTCAGTTAGAAAATTTGTTTGTTACGAATTACAAATTCATCTCTGAAAATCGCCATTGTTGAAGCTTCTATTGAGCTTGGCAAAGGTGAGGCGTTTCTTTGTTTCATTGTGAACAATGATTCGAAGTTGATAATAAAACATTGGTTACGATTTTGACAGACTTACAATTCTTTTGTATCAAAGGTATCAGAGCTAAACGACCTCGGAATTGACTCTGGAAGTGGAAAGAAATGGCAGAAACAAGAGCTATTGCTGCGTTGAAAGAGACGGTGACGCGAGAAATTGAAGATGCGTTGAACTCTAGAATTGAATCCATGTTGAATGCAAAGACGCAAGAATGGGAAGAGAAGATAACACGGAGTAACGCAGAATTATTAGAAGCGATCAAAGTAATGACTTCAAGACAAAATTCCCGTGAACAACAGAACGATGATCGGAATTCTCCATCACCTTTGGGAATTCAAGAAACGACACGAAATCGAAGACCAAATAACCAATCAACATATTCTGGGTTCACAAGGTTGGGTAAGGTTGATTTTCCATGTTTCAATGGAGAAAGATATATGGATTGGGTGTTTAAAGCAGAAGAATTTTTTGTGATGGATAGTACACCTTATGAATTGAGGATACAAACTGCAGCATTACACTTTGATGGTCATGCTTGGACTTTTCATCAATCCTTGATTCAATCTGCTTATGGAGGAGTTCTGAATATGGATTGGGAAGCTTATAATGTTCTAATGAAGGAAAGGTTTGAAGATGTTTTAGATGATCCTATTGCAGAGCTTAAGCAACTACAAGAAACAAATGGAATTGTTGATTATCACGAAAAATTCGAGTTAATCAAGATGAGAGTGAACTTGGCTGAAGATGTTTTGATGAGTGCTTATTTGGCTGGACTCAGATTGGATACCCAGATGCATATCAGAATGTTCCAACCGAGATCAGTGAGGCATTGTTTGCTATTAGGAAGGTTATATGAAAAAGCTCATCCAAAGAGCAATAATAGTAATAATTGGTCGATGACAAGGAACAGTAGCAACAGAGTATCAAGTAAAGGATTACATCAGTTTAAGAAGGAGAACGTGATAAGAAATAACCAATGGATGAGTTCTACTGGGGAAAAAAATGTTACAAGGGGAGCCAAGAAAATTTTTGTCACAGGAAAAAATGAGTGAAAGGAGGGCAAAAGGTTTGTGTTATCATTGTGATGAAAAATACTCACCTGAGCATTATTTGAAACACAAAAAGACTCAGCTATACTCAATGGAGTGAAGGAGATGAAGAAGAGGTTTATGAGGATGCAGAAGAAGAGTATGAGGAAATTATGCCTCAAGTTTCAGTGAGTGCAGTGGAAGGTATTGAGGATATAAGAACAATGAAGATTAAAGGAATCCACAGAAAAAAAATTGATATATATTTTGGTGGACTCAGGTTCAACTCACAATTTTATGGATCCAAAAGTTGCTGAACAATTGGGGTTAAAAACACAGAAATCAAAACTGACTAAAGTTGCAGTAGCTGATGGAAGAAAGCTGAATATTAGCGGGTATGTAGAGCAATTACAGTGGAATTTTCAACACCATACATTTCAAGCAGACTTTATGATAATGCCGTTGGGAAATTGTGATATGGTTTTAGGCGTACAGTGGTTGAAAACCTTAGGTCCAATAACTTGGGATTTCAACACATTGGAAATGAGTTTTGTGTATGAAAAACGCAGAGTAAGGTTACATGGTATTCAACCTGGTTCCATAAGAGAAGTGAAGTCAATGAATTGGTCGAAGAAACAAGAAGAATCAGTTCAAGTGTCTATGATACTTATACAAGAAATTACAGCAGAAGAAGATGTAGAATTCTATTCTTTGGAGATGGAGACACAGGAGGAAAATAAAAAAGAACCAGAGATTGAGAAACTGTTGGTGCTGTTCAATGATATTTTTGAAGAACCAAGAGCACTACCACCATTTCGTGATCATCATAATCACAGAATACCTCTAATGGAAGGAGCTAACCCCATTAACCAAAGACCTTATAGGTATGCCCTGTACCAGAAAAATGAGATCGATAAAATGGTGCAGGACATGTTAGCAAACGGAACAATACAAGCGAGTTCCAGTCCTTACGCTTCTCTTGTGGTGTTAGTAAAGAAGAAGGATAGTACATGGAGATTATGTATGGATTACAGGGGGTTGAATGGGCTTACTGTGAAGGACAGATTTCCCATTCCATTGATAGAAGACTTGATGGATGAACTGGGTGGATCAAAGATATATTCTAAAATAGATTTTAGAGCTGGATACAATCAAGTGAGGATGGAAGTTTCTGATATTCATAAGACCGCTTTCAAAATACATAATGGCCATTATGAATACTTGGTGATGCCATTTGGATTGACAAATGCACCGGCTACCTTTCAAGCATTGATGAATTCGGTATTCAGGAAATACTTAAGGAAGTTTGTCCTAATCTTCTTTGATGATATTTTGAAAAAATATCATTTGATAGTTTGAAAAAAGGATTCTTTTCAATGGAATGAAGAAGCTCAAATATCATTTGATAGTTTGAAAAAAGTTCTGTGTCAAGCTCTGGTGTTAGCTTTACCTCTGTTTAATAAGCTCTTTGTGGTAGAAACTGATGCAAGTGGACAAGGTATTGGAGCAGTATTAATGCAAGAGGGACATCCTTTGGCTTACATTAGTCGCCATCTCAAAGGTAAACAATTACACATGTCCATATATGAAAAGGAATTATTGGTTGTGGTATTTGCAGTGCAAAAGTGGAGGCACTATTTGTTGCCAAATCATTTTGTAATAAGAACAGATCAAAGAAGCTTGAAATATCTACTGGAACAAAGGTTGAATACTCCCATTCAACAGCAATGGTTACCTAAGCTTCTCGAATTCAGCTATGAAATTCAATATAAACAAGGCAAGGAAAATATCGCAGCAGATGCCTTGTCTAGAGTGGAGGGTGCAGAGGTACTTCATATGGCATTGTCAGTATTAGAATGTGATTTCTTGAAGGAAATACAAGCTGCTTATGAACTTGATCCTAAAATAATGGAGTTAATCGCAGAGCTAAGAAAAAATCCAAAATCAAAACGATATTTTTCTTGGAGTCAAGATCTGTTAAGGAGGAAGAGTAAACTGGTAATACCTGCTAATGTGGAGTTGAGGAATTCGTTATTACAGTGGTTGCATTGTTCAGGAAGTAGAGGCCATTCGGGAAGAGATGCTACTTATCAAAAGATAAAAAGCTTATTCTATTGGAAGGGCATGACAAAAGTCATTCAGACATATATAAGGAGCTGTATAATCTGTCAAACCTGTAAGTATTATAATACGGCTTATCCAGGGTTACTTCAACCTCTGCCTATACCTGATAATATATGGTCAGACCTATCAATGGATTTTATCGATGGATTACCTCCTTTTGCAGGAAAAACTGTCATTCTATTGGTGGTAGACAGATTAAGTAAAGCTGCACACTTCATAGCTATGAACCATCCATATACTGCTTTATCTGTGGCTCAAGCTTTTAGGGATAATGTGTATAAGCTTCATGGTTGTCCAGCATCGATTGTATCTGATAGAGACACAGTTTTTCTGAGTGAATTCTTGAGAGAGTTGTTTTCACATCAAGGTGTTGCTTTGAAATTTTCTAGCGCCTATCATCCTCAAAGCGACGGGCAAACAGAAGTGGTGAACCGCTGTGTGGAAACATATTTGAGATGTATGTGTGGAGATAGACCTCATTTATGGAGTAAGTGGCTATCGTTGGCTAAGTATTGGTATAATACAACCTTTCATTCAGCAACTCAGTTGACACCATTTGAAGCAGTCTATGGTCGATCACCGCCAATACATCTACCTTATCTACCAGGAGAGTCTCATATTGCAGCAGTAGCAAAATCATTGGAGGAGCATGAAAGTATGATTTTGATATTGAAATACCATTTGCTCAGAGCTCAGCATCGTATGAAGCAAATGGCAGATCAACACCGCACCGAGAGGAGTTTTGAGATTGGAGATTATGTATATGTCAAGCTTCAGCCTTACCGTCAACAATCTGTGGTTATGCAATCCAATCAGAAATTGGCTCCAAAATATTATGGCCCTTACAAAATTCTTGACAAGTGTGGAACGGTGGCTTATAAGTTGGACTTACCAAAAGGTTCATTGGTGCATCCGGTGTTTTATGTCTCCCAGTTAAAGATTCTAGTAGGCAATGTGACAATATCAACACAACTGCCTTCAATACTTACTGATGTTGTATTGCGTGAACCAGAGAAGATATTGGAAAGGAAAATGGTGCAGCGTCATAACAAGGCAGTAACACAAGTATTGGTTAAATGGCGAAATGAACCTGAAGAGGAAGCATCTTGGGAACTCTTGTTTGATTTACAGAGTAAGTATCCTGATTTTGAACCATGTGGACAAGGTTCTTTGAGAGGGAAGGATTTGTTATAGGAAAGAAGAGAGTGAAGAGTAAAGGAAAGCCTCTAATTCAAAAGGAGTCTTTGGGGTTGCGGTAAATAGAAGAAGAGGTGGATGTTGACACGTGGAAGGCTGGGATCGAAGAAGAAAAGTTGTTGAAGAACATTTAAAGAATCTGTTGTAATCGATTTCATTCAGTTAGAAAATTTGTTAGTTACGAATTACAAATTCATCTCTGAAAATCGCCATTGTTGAAGCTTCTATTGAGCTTGGCAAAGGTGAGGCGTTTCTTTGTTTCATTGTGAACATTGATTCGAAGTTGATAATAAAACATTGGTTACGATTTTGACAGAGATACAATTCTTTTGTATCAGCCATCTTCTTCCTCATCTTGGCCTTCTCTTCTTCTAACTTGTTCTTCAATCAGAAGCACTTTCTTGTGTGGCCGGATTAAAATTTGTCGTTTCCAGTGGTCATGACTTCATCGGTTGGTCAGAACTGCTACCTTCGATGGCAGCTGAGGACTCCATCTCAGTAGATGATAGATTTCGATTAGGTTTGGTTTGGTTTTGGTTTATTCGGACTTTTAGTAAATCAGCATTGTTTTACCTTTTAGCAAATCGGATTTGTTTGGTTTTGTTTATAAATTTTGTTTATTTAATAAAACCCTTTTTTAACGAGCGCACGTCCCAAATGCCACGAATTGAGAAAATTGTGTCCGAAATGTCACTTAGAGAAATATTCATTTTTGAATGATTTATTTTTAATTCAGAAAATAGGTTAAATACTAAAGAACCAGATGTTTTAAACAAAATTACATATCCTACCACTTAACCAGATCGGGTTTAATCAATTAAATTTCACCTAACCAGATTTCGAATTAAACCCGTAATAAATTAAATTAAACCGGATTTTAATTTAATTGGACCGATGCAAACCAATCAATTCATCAATTTACACCGGTTCACCCTAATATATTGATTCTCGCCTCTTCGCCTTTCCCTTTATCAGATCGACATCATCCATCGATTTTGGAATCGAAAGAACAACTGCAAAACTGCTGCAGACTGCTGCTCTCCTCTCTCAACGGCGGCGAAAATGGCTATTGTGAGAGACAGTAGAGGGGTTTATGAATCAACCAGAAATCGAAGGAGGAGGATGGATGAAGCAGAAAAAAAGGAGGAAGAAAACGATGGAAAAAATGTAGAAGAAGAAGATCAAGAAGAGGAAGAAGAAGAAGAGGAAGAACAAAAAGGAGAAGAGGAAGATGAGGAAGACGACGCCGAGAGGGAAGATGAAGAAGATGAAGAACAAGAAGGAGAAGAGGAAGATGAGGAAGACGACGCCGAGAAGGAAGATGAAGAAGATGAAGAACAAGAAGGAGAAGAGGAAGATGAGGAAGTCGACGGTGAGAAAGAAGATGAAGAAGATGAAGAAGATGAAGAAGAGGAAGAAGAGAAGGAAGAGGAGGAATCCGAAGAGGAGAAGGAAGAGGAGGAAGCGGAAGAAGAAGGAGAGAACGAAAATGACTTGTTAGAGGTATGTACTATGATTGATAAACGATTAAGGATGTCGATATCGTTAGGTATAATTTCTTGTGAACTGGAACAACTGGAATAAGTAGAATAACTGGATAACTGGAACATCTGGATTAACTAGAACAACTGTGATTATTTACCTAATAAATTGTGTTTGAAAATTTAAGGATGATGATGATGAGGACACACAACCAGTGCCGCCAGAAAAATTGTTCTTTGGTAATAGTGAATACAGCAAGACTTGCAAGATGTCCACTAGGTGTAGTGTGACACAAGTGGTGAAGGAAATCGAAGATGAATTTTCTATTGCTTTGGATTGGTTCAAGAGACATGATCAGTTTAAGCATATATTTCATATGTACCGTGAGCCAAATCACATGCTGCAAGGGATGTGGATGCTTCTCCTCCGAACCGCACAAACGGAGCAAGAAAATGAGTGTTGGTTTGTTGTGAATGGAGTACCCGTGAGGTATTCCATTAGGGAGCATGCAATGTTGACAGGTATGAACTGTCATAATTATCCTCCTAATTGGATGAAACTTGGGGATACAAAGTTTGTGGAGAAGATCTTTAAGAAGAAGAAGGGGATAAAAATATCGGATGTGAAGAAGAAGTTGGTTGAGCTGAAGGAGAAGGGGAATCTTGAGAGGAAGAAGGGGACATTCTTAAAACTCACTATCTTGTATTTTTTAAGCAAGATAGTTCGACCTAAATCCAAGAATGATGCAAAAATTGATGATTTCCTACTTGGGATGGTAAATGATGTGGCTTTGTGTGAGACTTTTCCTTGGGGGCGTCTCACATTTGATGATAATCTGAAGGAGATTATGAGGTTTGTCAAGAATTTTAGAGGCGTAGTGAAGCCTAATCATCAAGCCGCCTTTAATGGATTCATCATTCCTCTTGAGGTAACTCTTTATTGGCTCTCTTGATTGATATTAATTCATTTAAATAATTACTAATTTGTTTAATGTTGTAATATATTGTGTAGGTTATTGCATTTGAGTGCATTCCTCATCTTGGCCGCAAATTTAGAGAAGCTGTTCCAGCTGAGAAAGATTGTCCTCGGTTGTGCAAGCACAAGTTCTCCGAAAGTTGTATGAAAGGTTTTCCATTAGAAGACATTAATGCAGAGCTTGGAAGCACGAAGGTTGGAATTTGCGAAATTTTTAGTTATTTTGATATTTGTTAAAATTTTGAGTGATATAAAATTTGTTCTCTGATTTCATATTGTAGGATATCATGAGCATCCTAGAGGCGGACGGCGATGAGAAACAATTGTTGGAAGAGATTGTTCCTTATGCTGATGATGATGGGACAGGAATTAGAGATACTCTTGTCAAAAGTTGGGTTCAGCGGCTCAGTAATGATAGGAAGAAAATATGGTGGAAAGATCTGTACGAGGCGGACTTGGCTGGCCGTAGTGAAAGAGTCCCTAAGAAAGGGAGTGGAGATGGTGTTAACGGAGATGGTGTTCCTCGAGGAGCTAAGAATGTTAATTTAGAATCCCTAGTTCGTGAGCTTAAGGAAATGATGGAGAAGAGCTTGGAGGATGTGAAGCATCAACTTGCTGTGATGGATAAACGATTAATGAAACTAGAAGATTTTATTGAAGCGGTTGAGTTAGTTCCGGAACATCGTAGGGGTGAGTATCTTCATAGAATTGTGTTTTAGAAGATCTTTTCAGTATTTATATATTTTTGGTATTAATGAAGGAGAGGGGACACATGTTGCTGAGGATGCTGCGGAAGATGTTGATGAGGATGTTGCTGAGGTTCAGACAAAGAAGCCACCAGCGAAAAAGAAGGGAAGAAAGCGAAAAAGGCGTTACTAAAGAAACTTCTTGTATTGGTATTAGTAGATGTATTTTGGTGTTATTACAAACTTGAAAACTGGTACAACTATTTAGCGAGAATGAGAAAACTGGAACAACTGGACCATTTAATTTGGTATAACTGGGAAAACTGGAACAAATGATTTCGTACAACTGGGAAAACTGGAACAAATGATTTCGTATAACTGGAACAACTGGACCATTTAATTTGGTATAACTGGGAAAACTAGAACAAATGATTAAAATATAGTAAACCTTACAAAACAACATAACCGTCTTAAAAAGTTTAATTGTCTTACAAAGCAAAATCAACATTCAAAGTCTTCCAACATTTAAAGTCTTCCAACATTTAAAGTTACTCAATACCTATATATTGCATTATCCTACTAATTTCATTGTTTTTCTTGAGTAGTTGCTCCTTAAGATCTTCGATTTCAAGACGCATATTATTCATCGACTCCTTCATTGACTCGATGACAGGATTAGCACCTCCTCCATATCGGAATGCATTTTGAATTGATTGATCTTGCTGAGTGAGTCGGGATTCAATTTTTTAAAATTCCTCATCTACTGCGTGATCCCAAAACTTATTGATGTGCATTTCACCATCCTACACAAAAACTCAGAAATTATCCCAAACATCGTACGTAATTATGAACATATGAAGTCTAACTATGGACTTACCCCACTGTTTGGACATTTGTAAAACTTTATCCCAAAATTTTGTGGATTACAATCGACCTCAAGACGGAATGTTGCACCACAGAAACAATTAGTCGGAACACCCCAATCACCGTCTGCCAATAAACATGGATCTATTCTATTTTCACTTTCACTACTGTCATTGTTACTACCCGGACAGCTTGGGGACATTTTATCGCGATTCGAAAAAGATGAGAAGAGAGAGATTCGAGATAAGAAGAGAAAGTGGGTAGGTTTCGAGATAAGAAGTGAAAGTGGGTAGGTTTTGAGAATTAAATGCCAAATATTGACCAATAAAAACTAATATTATGGACCCCAGCTGATGCAATCACGTAGTTGTCTTCACTAGTTGTTCAGTTGATCAATGGTCTACATAGTTGGATTAAAGGGAGTTTTGATTATTTCTAGTTGGACCATATCAGAAGATGCTAATTTCTAGTTGGACTTTTGATTTTTCTCAATACATTAACACGTTGGACCTTTCCATATAACATATAAATCATTTCGGATTTTTCACATAATTTTCTTTAAAATTGTGATAATTTACATGGAACCATATACTTTGTGAGAGTGTTTTGAGTTAAAACTATGATTTTTAACAATATAATTTACTTTAGTTTGCAAAATTAGTTTCTAATAACATAAATTTAGTTTGTAACAATATAATTTTCTTTATGTAGTGTTCTTACTTTTAAATTTGTTAAAAATAAGTATTTTTTAATGCTTGTAAATTGGACATAGTTGGACTTATATGGACCATATAGTACAATAAAAATAGTTACAAATCCGAGAATACAACTACAGATACAAAACAAACACACAAAAAAAATTAAATTCCCTCCTCTGGCTCCAACCACCTCTCCAAGTTTATGCCACGAGTTCAGACGTTACTCCTCTTCCGAGGATATTCTCCTATAGATGGAAACCGCTTTTCTTGGGTTCTTCCCTGTTTCTTCTTGGTTTTTCCGGGCGGTAAAATAACTAGTTCTTGAATATCAGCAGGAACACTCCAGTTAGACTCATGTGGCACCACATAAATCGTCTTGCAATATGCCAATACCCAATTCTCAATCAAGTAATATTTCGAGCATACATCATGGATATGGATATTCTCTGATCTATCTTCTTGCCTCGAGAGGAAACTAACTGCAGCAATAGCATGGACACACGGATACTTGTCAATATCAAAACACTTGCAAGAACAGCTTCTCATTTTTAGGTCCACCAAATAAGTCTTCCCATCGATCCCAATAACATTGTATTCAAGGAAGTAGCTATTTATCTCAATCACCTTTAATTTGGCTGCATTTGCACATCTTAAGTGCATTTCGTTCTCCACAAAAGGTATCAATTTTGATGTGTTCGGTGCACCAGCAGAATCTTTCCTATGATTGTTGAACCACTCAGCAAATTTCTCAAGGATTGTATCAATCATAGTCAAGAGGGAATACTTCCTTGCTTTCTTAAACACGGAGTTCAATGATTCTGCAGAGTTGCTTGTGTCTACATTGTACTTGTCTCCTTTAAAATGACACCTTGTCCATTGTTCCAGCCCAATACTTTTTTCCAAATACTCAACAGCTTTCGGAAACCTATTCCTAAATTCACTATACTCTCTGTCGAACTCATTCTTTGTATAAGCATGCGCGCAAACCATGAATTGTATCTTAGCTAGATCTTTGTCTTTCTTCACATGGGATCTCACGTTTTGAGATAAATGCCAAATGCAGTGTGCATGCAGTGCTCTTGGATACACCGCGGAAACTGCCTTGATGATGCTTTGGTGCCTATCGCTAATAAAAACCAATCCAGGCTCATCTGGTATAACAGTTTTCAGCTTCCTAAAAAGCCACTCCCAACTAACATCCTTCTCACTGTCAATCACACCAAACGCAATTGGGTAGTGGTGACGATTTGGATCCTGAGCTGTTGCAAAAATTAACATACCACCATATACAGTCTTAAGGAAAATAGCATCCACTACTATCACTTTCCTAATAACAGTAAACCCTGCAATGGAAGCTCCCAAAGCGATGAATAGATATTTGAATCTTTTTTCTTCATCCAATTCCACACTAGTTACTGTCCCACGATTGACATACTCTAACATATATATATAAGAATACAACAGGGTGTAGCTGTTTTCAGCGCACCTCACATCATTTACATGTTGTTTTTTCCCTATTAAGGAAGTGGAGTATGAACAATGGAAACCAATTTTTCTTAGAACCACATTCGCAATGCTTTTAGGATCTGGGGTCTCTATTTGACCTGGATAGTCTTCATGCAAAATAGATGCTACTAATCTTGGTGTGCCTTTTCATTGACTACTTGTTGTCATGACAGACCGACTGCATGAATGCATCTTTCTATGTACTCTGACAGTGAAAAGTTCTGAATTCTTGTTTTTTGCAACTCTCAAATACCATTTGCAACCTTCTGGAGCTTGACGACATCTTAGCATAACTCGCTCCTTGTCTGATTTAATAGTTCTGTACCCAAAACAGTTCTCATTTGCAGCTTTCGTAACCAAATCATGCACTGCTTCCTTAGAAGAAAATTCTTGATCTATTTCAAGACCCGTACCATCTTCCCATTCATTAACATATTGACTTTCTTCAACACCATGTGGAACCTCAAGAATTTCATGCCAACCATTCAAACCATCATTCTCATTGTTATCAAACAGGGTAACCGCATCCCTTATATCATTCCTTTCTTCATTGACATCATTCTCCATCTGCTCTTCAATTATCCACCCTCCTTGTTGTGGTTCTTCTTCTTCTTCTATTTCATCCACTCTCGGAATAGTAGGGATCCCTCTATTTTCTACATCACCAACTCTACTATAATTCACACCAAATGAACTCCTTTGTTCCGTTCTGGAGTTTTCCTCACCTCCCTGATTATTTTCAACACCTTTTAATAACTCCACCCGTAAAATAGGTCTAAATCCATCCTTATCCACTGAAGTTAAATAAACATATACATCCTCGTCATCTACAATCTTTGCCTCTTTTCGAGTTTGACATTGACTGTAACTCAATTGAAGCTTCTTTAACATAGCATCAATTCCAATCTTCCTACATATCTTATCAACCAACACTGCATACGTTACATCCTCCAAAGATGACATCTTAATCGCTATACCTATTAGACTATTTTTTGAAATCCATTCATGCTCTTCCGAATAGTGGCCTCCATAATCGAAATGTATGTTTGTGTGGCTGATCTCCTTCATTACCTCCTGCAAATAAAACAAAATTTAATACATTTCCAAATTACACAGTATGCAGTTGTACCATTTGTACTAGTTGGATAACTACCTCACACTTACCTCGAACACAAATATACGATGACTATTGGAATCAATGGTATGCACCTACCACAAACTACACTGGCGATGACTTCGGCGAGAGAGGTGTCGACTACGATTCGATTCGCCGAAGAACAACGTTGCGAACCTGACCGAGATTCGTGTGGATTATTTGGAGCGCGCGTGGGGAGCAGGATCCAGATCAACACAATTCAAGGGAGGGGAGTCGAGTCAGGAGGGTGGAACAGGAGCTGATTCACAGGAGCTTCCTCGAATCCAGGTGAGCAGAGGAACCAGCTCGAGCTCGAGGAGCAGAGCTTTTGTTTTGTCGGGAGAGTGAGATCGGCTTTTCGAACCGTATCCGGATAATGAATTGATTCGATTTGATTCCAATTTCAATTCAATTCAATTCAATTCAATCAATTGATTCAATCGATCGATTTCAGCTGAGGAGAAAAAGAGATTCAATGCCACTCATTAAGGGTAATTTAGGATTTTTAATATCTCAATAGCACACAGATTATTGGATGGCATGAAATCATTTTTCCTTTCCAAACGTGGCATTTCAGCCATTGATTCTTTTTTAACAAAAGAAAAAGGTATTTTTGGTGACAAGTGCCATAAAGCGTAGTAGAAAAGTATTCGAGAGACCTATTGACTCTTACGTAATTGTTTATGAAGGTGGGCAACTTATCACGTACGTACGGTCCTAGATCTTTCTTCAGCGAGTAAGGGTGGTGGGGCCCGCAACATATTGCTCGTGCTATGACTTATTATTTTGTTGATTTTTCTGAAGACGATTTTGATGGAGTGTCATCCACGTGCCATGGTGGGACTAATATCTGGTAGGTCGTGCCCAACAGTTGCCTCTCATTCTTTTTCTTGGCTAGAGGAGGTGCGAAAGGGTGGTTGGAACCCAAAACTGAATAACATGTTATAAAAATAATGTTTGGCCACCACTGTTGATGTCCCCAAGTATTCAGGTCCTCTCCCAACCATGGACTCTCATCTAGATACAGTTCAAGAGGATGCTATCAGGTTTCCATGGGCTGCCAAAATGGATCCTTCATCAAGAAATCTGTATAGAGCAACTTCACCAGAATATTTAAATCCATGTAGATTAGTTTTTTTTAGTAAGTTTAGATTAGTGTAAATATGTTTTGTGAGAACAAGGAGTGTAATTTTGAGAGTTGTCATTTGGAGTAACTCTATTTCTTCTCATTTTCATGATATCAATCTAAACTCATTTTGATCTTGGTATTTCTAAATTAAGATTTTTTTTTCTTGGATCTAATAAAGCTCAATAAATTATTTCAATCTTATTAAGTTCATTTGAGCAAAAATTTAACTTGTTAGGAAATCTCTTTAATCTCCACAAGATTGACCTGAATCGCTCGTCATCAAAGTGGATCAAAGTATGTTTTTCGGCTAATGAA
>CM051374.1:10813624-10838624 GCA_028015245.1 Cardamine occulta
TAAGGATCATCACAAGTGAGGGAGTTGTTATAAATTGTTGTGCAATTACATGTCGTTGAGTTATAAATTCTCTTTACACGATTTATTTACTAATTTATTTATTGTTGCATAGAACGAGTTATCATCTAGTTATAAAGTAAATAAAACAGTTTGATATTTTAGCTGATAAATTATTATCATAGGTCTTTCATCTCCTGGACGGAACAATTGAGTTGATCATCCTTTAAGAGAGTGTAACCTAGGAATCTCTCCTCTTCATCTAGAGCTCTGAAGTTTGATTTGGACAATATAACCATTTAGATGATAAATAGTTTTGTACATCTCTAAATAGCTATAGCAAGTTTGCAGCTAACTTGTTCGAAATTTAGTAGAGAAAGGTAGGTTTTGCCGAAAACAGAAAAAAAAAAGCCTAAGACATCAAACATTCAAAATCTTTAGTTTAATTGTTATTGTTAGAAATCAAAAACAACTAATGATTATTGTTAGATGTTAGATATAAAAAAAACAAAAAGTTTAATTAAATACTCTTCAATTTGATGATTATTGATTGTCTAAATACTTTTGAATGTTTATTAAAAATATCAAACAATAAAATTTCAATAAACAACTAACTTAGAAAAATATTATTATGCTTTATCAACCTTAATAGTAAACTACTTATCAATATTTGCATAATTTCTGCATTGATGTATACGTTTCATAATGTCATGGACCATGGTTGATAAGAATTACTCAAAAACGACCCTACGAACAAAAAAACAAAGTAAATAAAAGACTAATAAAAATTGTCTTTTTTCTAAATAATAAGTTTCTGTGAAGCTACCGTGTGATTACCCAGCGTCTCCTGTGGGGGTTCCCTTACGGCCTTATACACTGTTTTCTCTATCACACTTTGTAACTTTCTCTCTATTATCCATTTTTAAAACTAATATTGTTTCCAGTTTTCCACACACCATCTTTGAATCTTCACTAAAAGATTTGTCATATTCAACACGAAGAGTTTTTAATAAAAAAATTTCCCCATTTAATACTCGTCAACTACACACACACACTATACATAATCCAGCTGTGTGTGTATATATAGTACTCCTTACTCAACTTGGTGGTCATATTCAATTTTCTCATTTCTCCTTTAGTTTTCTCTAGAGAACAAGAGAGAAAGACTTGACTTTTTAAGTCTTTCATTAACAAGTCTTCTTGTTCGTGGTGTTTAATGCTCTTCAATTCTTGAGGTATGTCTCTGATACTTAGATGGCTGATTAATGCTCTTGAATAAGTTTGTTTACATCTTTGAAAGAGAGAAATTTTATCCATTTTCTCAAAATTTTAACTCCATCGTCGGTGGTGATGATATCAATGACCTTAGTGAAAATAATAATATATTAATGATAGTTGTTTTTTTGTGTGGATAAAATATAGTATTAATAATAGTTGTTAGAGAAAGATTCGTTTGTCAACGTTTTGAGATTGATCTGAATTTTGATGCGTGTGCAGGGACTTTGTAAATTTGTGCTTTGGAGTAAACAACTTGAAGAATCTTTAGTTGTTTATCAAGAAGATGGGGCTATCTCTTTCACTACTCTTGCCGGCTTGGAAAGAAGTTGTTACAAACCAGTTCTTTAGTTTCAAGAACGCTGTTGAAAGTTTTCTTGAAAACAGATCTTTCAGTTTCAAATTGAAAGAAGGAGGTTTGACATCAAGAACCAATAGTTTCAAGAGTGATAAGCTAGAGAGCTCTCCTAAGACCTGTATGGAGCGGTCTTTGAGCTTTAACCGCTGGGAAATTCCGGTAGAGGCCAAGACTGAACCGATGAGCAAGAAGGATGAGGAGATTCTCGAGACGATGAAGAATACTCGTAGTACTTTGAATGGAAGGACTTGTGAGAGAATCCAAATAACGAAACCTACGATTACTCCTCCTAAACCTTTTGTGTTTTCCTCTCCAAGACCGGTTGCTGAGCTTGATGCAGCTGCAACTACGTTACAGAAGGTGTACAAGAGTTATAGAACACGAAGAAACTTAGCAGATTGCGCGGTTGTGGTTGAGGAGCTTTGGTGAGTATCCTATATCTTTCTCTTTGCTTTGTTAGTAATGTGGGTCAAAATTGTTGACACTAATCACTATTAATTCTTCAAATGTTTAATAGGTGGAAGACTCTAGATGGTGCAGCTCTGAAAATGAGCTCAGTTTCTTTCTTTAAAGAAGAGAAACATGAAACTGCTGGTTCAAAGTGGGCACGAGCTAGAACACGAGCTGCTAAGGTCTCACATCATTTCCACAAGTTATTTTTCTGTTTAGAGTTTATAGGATTTTGAAAACTGATTTGAATCTTACTTTTGTTTGTCATTTAGGTTGGAAAAGGTTTGTCAAAAGATGAAAAAGCTCAAAAGTTAGCTCTTCAACATTGGCTTGAAGCTGTAAGTCCTCATAATTGCTTTGGACATGAAACAGATCTTTCTGCTTTTATGGATTTAATCTAACTTGTGTCTTCTCTGCATTTACAGATTGATCCACGACATCGTTATGGCCACAACTTGCACTTCTATTATGATGTTTGGTCAGCAAGCATGAGTGCACAGCCATTCTTCTACTGGTCAGTCCAATAACAATCTCTTATCTCATTATGTTGTATGAATCTGTTCTGAACTCTGTTTCCATTTATTTGAAAATGAAGGTTGGACATTGGAGATGGAAAAGAATTGAATCTTGAAAAGCACCCAAGAAGTGTTCTACAAAAACAGTGCATTAAATATCTTGGACCGGTGAGTCTTTTTTCTGTTTCACCCGCGAAAAAATCTAGTATAGCATACTTACCTTATTCTTACTCATGAACATTTGTGTTTTATTCAACTTGTAGATGGAGAGAGAAGCATATGAAGTGATAGTAGAAGATGGGAGACTAATGTATAAACAAAACATGACTCTGATCAACTCAACCGATGAATCGAAGTCGATTTTTGTACTTAGTACCACCAGAAACTTATACGTAGGGCAGAAGAAGAAAGGTCGTTTCCAACACTCTAGTTTCTTGTCTGGAGGTGCTACAACTGCTGCGGGAAGATTGGTCGCCCGCGATGGGATTCTCGAGGTGTGTTTCGATTTAGTTTTGCTTTCTAATTTGATACTCTTACTCTTTATGTTAAGGATCTAAAAATATCTTTAAAACATTTTTTTCTCAGGCTATATGGCCATACAGTGGACACTATCTTCCAACAGAAGACAACTTCAAGGAATTCATAAGTTTCCTAGAAGAGAACAATGTTGATCTCACTAATGTTAAGGTAAGGAAGCCAAATTTGTGTTGGATAGATGTTAAATATGAAAAATGGTGTGTACTCATTTTTCTAAATCTGAATGCAGAGGTGCTCTGTGAATGAGGAATATTCATCATTCAAATCCACTGGCTACGAAGAAGAAGAAACAAAACAAGCGGAAGCAGAGACTAAACCACAAGAACCCATCATTACAGAGAACAAAGAAGAAGAGAAAGAGCAAGAAAGACCGGTGTTCGAGCTGGCGAAAAGGCTGTCTTGCAAATGGAGCAGTGGGGTTGGTCCAAGAATTGGATGTGTTAGAGATTATCCAATGGAGTTACAATCACAAGCATTCGAACAAGTTAGTTTATCTCCTCGGATTTCGCCTGGTTCTGCGCGTTTTCCGTCACCATATGGTCCAATTCCTTCGCCAAGGCCTAGTCCTAGAGTAAGGGTCTCACCACGCTTAGCATACATGGGAATCCCAAGCCCTAGAGTTAAAGTAAACTGTTAGGAATTTGCTCTTAACTTAGTTCACCAATAAGTGAGTGTTATGACCTTTGTTCTTTGATTCATGTCACAACAAGTTTCTCCTTTTTCTTCTTTTTTTCCAACTCCCTTTTGGTGTTTTGGTCTCTTTTCTTGGGTGGATGTAATCTTCACTTCTGGTTTAGGTGAATGCCCAAGGCTGTAATTTTTTAAGATAAATATAAACTTTTTGTATTGGTAATAGAACTTTGAATAATTTTCAATCTGTAAATTTTATTAATTTATCTTAAAAAATTTGTTAGCGAACAAAATGTGCAAGAGTTCCAACAACATACATTCTCCTCTATTCAATAATGAATCAATCTAAGACTTGACTTGGATCTGACCAAAAAGAGGGGGAGAAAAAGAGACTTGACTTGGACTTTTGATGGGCGCTTGTGGTCTTTTTAAACAGCCCCTGAATTGATTGATTGTCTATCTGGTCTTCTTCTTTTCTTGGCACATGATATTATTTCATCCATTAGAGCAACTCCAACAGTGAAAAACCCAAAAAAGTTTCTTAAAAGTTTAAATACTAATATTTTATTATACAATTAAATTTAATTGTTTGGTAAAAAATTAAACCAACAAAAAAAAGACAGCTGTTATGTGGGATATCTAAGAAGAGTTCTTAAATCTTTTAAATAAGAAACGGTATCGGTCTCTCTCTTTAATTATTTTTTTCAATTTTTAAAATAATGAGAACCCATCTAAAAACCTGAGTTCGAAGTGCTCTAATACTTTCTACAAGTTTCGGTAGGAAATAACTTGTTGTTGTTTGACCAAAATAAAAATAAATTATTGTTTAATATGAAATGTCTAACTAGTATTGTTAGAGATTCATAGTATAACGTGTCTACATATTTTTTGGTTAAATAAAATTCTATTAATCTTGTAATTACAATTTAAAGAAATCAGGTATTCAATGCGAAAAAATCCGATCTTGATAGAGAAAAAAATACAAAAGCAATAAATTGATAAGATATGAAGTACACTCATAGATAATAACCAAAATCTTCTTCGGAAGGGCTAGTTCTTATACCAACAACGACGATCGAACAAAGCTTATAAATCGTAACGCCTTTAAGAGTGAGTGTTTAACAAAGTTCTCCATATAACAGAGAGATGGAAAAATGGTTCTTTCTCAAACAGAAGAATGTGGTAAAAGCGATCTCTCCAAAAAAAGGAGAAAGATGGTGACAAAAATCTCTCCCCAAAAGAGGAAAATGTTGGATTGGACAGGTCCAAAATCGGATAAACAAAAAAACAAACCAATATTGAATAAGAAGAATTAGAATCGGATTTTGAGCTAACATGGCTGAATAAAGGGCTAATATAACTTAATGGGCTCACCAGGGTCATTAAGTGACTAGACTTCATATGGCTCAATAAGACATCATCATCTGCTTGGGACGATGTGGAAGGGGGAAGCAGGGCCGACCCAGCAGGGTAAGCTACTGCTTCGGGCCACCAATTTTTTTTAAATTTTAAGGGCCACATAATTTTTATAATATATATATATATATTTGATAAAACGTTTTTGGAACATCTTAGCTTTAATGTTTAAACAAGATGATGAAAAAAAATTAATTCATTTTTGTAAAAATAAAATTATGTAAACAATTTATTGGTAGAAAAAAAATTCGAAAAAATCAGAATAAAAACATCATACGATTATGTAAATAGTTCGTCTCTTTTAACATAATTTTCAGATTCTTTTAAATTTTGTTTTTCATTATCATTTTATGTCATTATAGGTTAGAACCCGCCCAATGAGTGGGTTTTCAAATTTAAAACAAAATAAGTTAAAAATTATCTTAAAATATATTTGGAAAAGATGTATAAATTATTTTTAATTAGGAAAGTGAGTTTATATAAATATTTTTCTTTTTCTGCTTGAATAATTTGCTTTTATTATTAACATACTAAAATAAAATTCATGAAAAAATAGTAAAACAGTATAGTATTGTTAAATTGCCACGCCAAACATTTTGCCAAATATTCATTATTATCAATATTATAACCAAATTTCAGAAATGTGATCTGATGCATAATTCCAAAAAATTTCTAAAAAATTATATCCTTCAATTTCCCACGAAAAACATAATTTGAGTTTTTTTGTAGAAAAATTGATTTCGCAATTTATTGAATTCCCTGTAATTTATTAATGATTATTGAATTGGAAAAGAAACTATTGAAAACTAATTTATGTGTTCATACAAGACATATTTAACCATTCGATCTACACAAACAAATTGATTTATATGTTGACCCGAATTATTTAAGTTTGATATATTCATGGGTTACCTAATTAATTTCGCCCATGATTCATTTAACACTAAGGCCTTGATTGGTATAACTTATAGTAGAGCAGTACCTGTAAGGAACTGAAGCAGTTAAGAGCAGAAACAATATGTAGTTAAAATTCTATACTCTAATTAATATATTAAATGATTGGTAGAGCTGTGAGTAACTATATATAAAATTACATAAAATATATGTATGATAATACATTATACATATATACATATTTATATGATAAGTTTTTTTATAATTTTTAATATCTAAAGTATATTTATTAAATTATAATTTTATTAGCATATTATTTTAATTAAAAAGTTTAAGATATAACAAGGTGAATAAAAATTATATATAAGTATATATAAATATATTATTTTACATTTATTAATTATAATTTATTGGTATATTATTTTAACTAATCATAAATACTAATTAAATATATAATTTAAATATATTATAATTTATTGGTATATTATTTTAACTAATCATAAATACTAATTAAATATATAATTTAAATATATTTTTATATATATCTTATCTATTAATTATATAAAACTATTTTTAAACTTTTAAAACTCTATGCTTAGAAAAAGCTCTAAGATGAAACATAGAGAAATGAGCATTAGCAGGAGCATTTAGAAGATCTAAATGCTCTTTTTATGTTTTATTAATATAAGTTGATTGGCTAATAAAAAGCCATATCTTTATACTATTAAAAGTTAAGTAAATTTGAGTTATCATTATTTCCAAACACTTTTCACTTATCCCTACATCCAAACAATTTTTATATCTAAAAAATAAATATTAAAAGATTTTAATAATATGAAAACTAACATTAATTTCAAATTTCCTAAAATCTCTCTATCCAATTTAAACCAATATTCTTGAAAAATATGAATCTCTTTACATCTTTATTTGATTTTATTTTTAAATTATTTTGAATTATTAAATAATATATATAATTAATAAAATTTTAGATTTTTTTTATATATGTTGTGATTCAAATTTTTAAAAATAGACATAAATTACTCAATCAATGAAAAAAAACAATGTGTTTATTCAATATTTCACCTGGGCTAAGAAGTTTTAAATATTATCTCTATACTATTAAATTGAAGTACAAATAATTATCCATGTATCTAAACAACAAATAGTTATACATGTGTCCAATCACTCCCATATTTAAGTTTTTTTATTTTATTTTTCTTCTTTCTACATAAATAAAAAATAATAAATTAATTCACTATAATCATTTCCTTATCTAATATTGAGATTTTAATAGTATGAATTATGATTTCCTATCATCTTTGTTTGATTTTATTTTGAATTATTATAGGGCGATGGACATAAAGTCATGCCTCAAATGGCATAGTCAACATTAGTTAGACATTTAATTATGAAGTCAGCAAAAAAATTAGGCATTTAAACGATATTTAAAAAAAAGTTGAGGATTTAAACGTCCACAATTTAAAAGTTGATGATTTTTAACAAAACTTGAAACGACGTCATTTTTATTAAACGGAAGTTGCTAACGGAAATTTTAATGCTGTAAACGTCAATTTAACGACCTGTTTCAAATGGTCCATTCAACGAAAATTTGCTATTTAATTACGAGTCACGAAAAACTTGAGCATTTAACTGATATTTTGAAAGTTCAGGCTTTAAACGTCTTCAATTTGAAAGTTCATGCTTTTTTGACATTTTTCCCAATGAATAAATGGATCTAAGAAAATCTCCAAATTTTCAGTATTTGTGATCCGCTTCGTTCCAACCGAATACTTAATATTATGATTTGCTTCGATTCAAAAAATTTTGGATATCCAATTTTTTTTGTATTATCCGCGGACTATTCACTTCGATATGTTTTAAACATAAATTTTTAATATACACAATACATAAAAATAAGATATTCAAAGTTCTTTTTGACATGGTCAAAATAATTTCCAACAACTAAACCTGATAGATGTGCCCCCCATCCTTAGTATCAAATGGTGGAAAATGATCAAACTAAAATCTAGCCTACCTACAAACCTAAAAGCTAAGACTACAAACAGGAATGAGATAAACTTTTGGAAAGTGAATCGATACAGATCTTCTTATCTTTTTCCTTGTACAAAACTAATTTATGTTATAATATGTATATCTATAATTATATATTCTAATATGTATTCGAAGAAGCGGATATTTTTTCTCAAAAGTGATATTTGGGATATGCTCCTCTTTCTACAAATACAATATTTTACTATTTTCTTTGCTCCATAATTTTACATGTATTCGGATTTTTTGGTTCCAAGCGGATCTACCGAATATTTTTCCCATGCCTGTTAACTTTATAGATTCAAAAAGAGTAATTTCTATTTTTTGTATGACCATGATCATCATGAAATTTTTCTCACTCATCAAGCAGAATATAAAAAAGAAAAGTAGAAGGAAAAACTCGAACAGTCTTATAAATAAATGATTGCAAAGTTTAATGAAATCTTAGATCTCAAGATATAGGTTATGAGAAAGGGAAGATTATAAGACATCAATGAACATTCTTAAAAATATATTGAATTATCTTATAACCAATTAATTTTAAGAAATTCATGTGACATCTTGAGAGAAACTAAAAATGATTAGGTGTCACTTATATGGAGAGAGTTCTTCTCCTTTCATATATATAATTTTAAGGTCATTTATTTTATAACTAGAGGTTATCCCACGCTGTGGAGAGAGTTCTTCTCCTAATTAAGCTAAATTAGTTTCATGATCAAATTAGTTTCATGATCAAAAAACCTAATTAAGCATTATAATTTGATCATGAAACTAATTTAGCTTAATTAGGTTTTTCGAAGATATTATCGTTAGTACTTATCCATACTGGTAAAATGGATTTGTGAATTATATCATAAACATTAGTAAGGATGAGTAAATTAGCAAGTCCACGTTGTAACTTTTCATGAGTGCAAATCAAAGCAACATGAGATTTGCATCATGTGAAGACAAAAAAAAAAAGTAACTCAAAGAAGAAAGCACAATTTCGTCACTCATATGTCCATAATCACCTTGTAAAGCAACTCTCCAAACATTGATATTATGGTAAAATGGTCAAACTGCAATATTCCAAAAATATTGTTCTAAATACTATATGTATTTCTTTTATTGATATTTAAAATGCAATTTTTATTCTTAACTATCCATCTAATCAATTGATGCTCTCATAGAACAAAGATAAACATGTAACTAATTGATCAATGCATGGGAGAACCTACACAAAACCCAATAGTAAAATTAGTAACTGCTAAATTTCAATTTCAAAAGAAAATGCAGCAGGCAGAATATAGTCCAGTGACTAAGTTATGCCTACGCTGAAGCTTCTTCCACTGATGTATCATGTAGAGAGAATGGTACCGATAATTCCATGTATAGTAATTATGCATTAAGATTTAATAACGTTGGTGTCGTCTCTCCATGTCAGCCTATTAAAAATTTTAAATATGCTAATATACCTCTCTTTGGGTTTAGGTTTGTTTCCCTCTCTATCTTTTGAACATGCTCGTGAAGAGATCTTTATTTCTTCATTATGACGACAATATTCTCTCACGAACCGGCCATGAATTTCGTTATTTTCCACTGTAAAACAGATTTTGGGGATAAACTTAGTTATTATTTTAAAAGTATTACGATGCAGAAGCCTTGAGTTTCGAAGACAATTCAATGGATGGATACACTATTGCATTTGGAATAAGGAATGTCACACACATTGAAAAGGCTTGTATTTACAAATACTTATACCTCTTCTATTCAGGTTTATTTTTCTGTTACAAAGTTAATGTATAATCTTATAAAACGATCTTCACATTGTTAGGGTACTAAAACGGGGAGGAAGATTCTTGTGCCTTAAGCTCAGCCATGTAGAAATTATGGTTTTCAAGAATCTGTAAGTTTTGATGATTAGACATGTTGTGGAAGTAATTCTCCAAGTCTTTGATAACTCACTTTGTTTCTTGTTTTGCAGATACGATTTGTATTCTTTCCAGGTACACTCAGGGGAACTAATCGCCCGTGATAGGGAATCTTATCAGTACTTGATTCAGAGCATTCGTCGGTTTCCCCCTCAGGTTCAGACTTTCAACCTTTGGTTACCTATTTTGAAAATACACATTGTTTTGAGCTTAGTTCCTGTGTTTTCGCGATTTTGCTGCGGGGTTTGGGTAAAAGTGGTGTAGTCATCATATGATGTTTTTAACTTGTGGGGTTCTTCAAGAACATTAGTAACAACATACCATGATCAAATCTTTTAGTTAAAGGTTGTGTTGGATTCATGTAAGAAGTTAGGTTTTAAAATTATGGTAGCTAAAGATGATGAATGTTTTTAAGTTTAAAGCATGTATGTAGTTGCTGTATACATAAAATAAATGCAGGAGTGAATTGCATCGATGATTGCAGACGCAGGATTTGAGAAGGTGGAGTATATTTTGAGTTTAGCTTCTGACCACTTTTCTTGCATCATAGATACCATTTTGACTATTAGTTCTACTGGTCCAACAAGCAGCAGAATATACTTTGTAATGGCGGTTTTAGACAAGGTACATTACATATATCCAAATATTTCGCACCTTTTATTTGCTGATGAATGCCGTGTTATTAAGGAGATCCTTCGCACCTACAGTGAGGCGTCGGGTCAACAAATAAATTTCCAAAAGTCTGCGGTTCTTTTTGGAGATAAAGTGGCAGATTCAAAGAGATTGAGAATTAAAGACGTCCTCGGTATTCACCAAGAGGGCGGAATGGGGAATTACCTTGGCCTTCCCGAGCAAATATGTGGCTCTAAAGAAAAAGTCTTTGCCTTTGTACAAGACCGCTTACAAAGCCACGTTCATAATTAGACAGGTAAATATCTTTCCAAGGGCGGTAGAGAAGTTTTGATCAAGTCAGTTGTGCTGGCTCTTCCGACATACGTTATGTCGTGCTTCCTTCTCCCTAAAGGTCTATGTTCCAAGCTCAGCAGTGCGGTGTCACATTTTTGGTGGAGCGCCAAAGAAAATAGCTGTGGAATGCATTGGTTATCATGGGACAAAAATGTGTCGGCCCCAATCTTCGGAGGGTATATGATTTCGTTCTTTTATGGAATTCAATACGGCATTATTGGCTAAACAATTATGGAGGCTTATCAAATATCCAGAATCTTTACTTGCTCGAGTATTAAGGGGATGACATTATCGATATGGCTCTCCTATTCAAGAGAAAAAAGCCAATTCCCCGTCTTTCGGGTGGCGAAGTATTTGCTCTGCTTGGACTCTCCTAAACTCTGGACTTCGAAAGATAATAGGGTCTGGGATTTTAACTTCAGTTTGGAATGATCCGTGGCTCCTGGAGACCCCAGCTAGACCAGCACTCAGCTGTGGTCCTAATCGGATAGAACATCTATCAGTATCGGATTTGATTCAAAAGGATAACAAAGAATGGGATTTACCTTTGATACGCGCAGCTATAGTAGAGGAGGATATCCCTCTGATCACAAGTATTAAACCAAGCAAATTTTAGCGATGATTCTTATTGCTGGTCATACAAAAAGAGTGGGAAGTATAAGGTAAAATCAAGATATTGGCTAGCAAAACAACAAAGGAACTCAAGAAGCCCATGCTTCGTGACAGAACCGAGAATTGTACCTCTTCAAGCTCATGCTTGGAAACTCAAAACGACAAGGAAGATTAAGCACTTTGTATGGCAAGTGGTAACGGGGTGTCTAGCCACAAAAAAAAACCTGCTCTATCCTCACATTGGTTTTGATGGGCTCTGCCCCCGTTGTGAAGCAGCACCACAAACCACAAACCACCTTTTATTTGTGTGTAAACATGCGAAGAAGGTCTGGGCACTATCCCCGATTGGTCGGGAACCGACTGTTTTCCCATCAGAAGCTCTATATACCAATATGGATCACTTGTTTTGGAGACTAAAAGCAGAGGATTTGGAGCTAGACCAAGTTCGATGTTACCCTTGGATTCTTTGGATGATTTGGAAGGCACCAAATGACAAAGTCTTTAATGGTTTAAATAGCCCCCCAGAGGAAATTCTGTTGAAAGCGAGTTGCGAATGTAAAGCATGGATGGAAGCCACACAAAAATCTGAGCATCCTGAGTCAAATGCCGTTGCTTTAGTTGAAGATCGGAACTCTGCTATAACAGGCGAAGCGTTGGTAATAAAGTGCAGAACTGACACTGCGTGGAATGAGACTGAGGATACATGTGGTCTGGGCTGGTGCCTTTTTGATACTTCAAATAATCCTATCCATTTGGGGTTAAAGGGTACCCAAAGATATCTCTTGGCAACTCATGCTGAGCTTCTAGGTTTAATCTGGGCGATGCAATGCATAATTGATATCAAAGCCATGTGCTATACTTTCGAAACGGACTGCAAGGAGCTCCTCTCCATTGCGGAGCTGCCTCAAGATTGGCCAATCTATCAAGCTGAGCTGGCTGACTATGCTTCGCTCAAAGGAAAGCTACCTCATTTTAATCTACCGTATATGCCTAGATCATCTAACTCTCATGCTGAATTTCTTGTCCGTAGTGCAAGAACCCACATCTGTTCCTTTTCATTTGTAAACGCTATTGTGCTACTGTGGTTACCTAGTGTAGCCACACTCTTTGTGCATGGTTCTTGAATGAAATTTATCTTTGACGTCAAAAAAAAAAAAGATGTGCATTTGATTAAAATTTTCCAACTCAGCAAAATACAAAAATAGTGTCGAGAAGAAGGCACATCAACAAATCACTAAAGAAGCTCTTGAGGCTTGAATGCCAGCAACAGAAACAAAACAAATTGTGGAAACTTATGAAATATTTTTGCTGAAAGGGCTATCATCTTTCACACGAGTACTAGATCGATTCCTCTTCCCCGATCTCCTTTTTCTTTTATGTTGTATTAAATATTTAATTAGGTCATAATCCCCTTCTCCTCCGTCAAACTTTGTTCCTTTTTCTTTTCTGTTTAGCTAAAGAAGCCGAAGGGCCTCTTACAAATTCATGTTTTAGGTGTTCCTATCACTTGGTCTGGGTACAATGGATAAAACTCAAGCCACCTGTTTTCCACTTTCCCTCAGTATGTCATCTCCTTTTTCATTTTCAGTTATTATTAAGCATCATCGCTTGGTTAAGTTTTTGAGTTCTTATTAGATTGTGGCGACGAGTATGATTTTGAGCTTCAAATTTTGGAATTGCAGTCAAACTCTAGCATACGCTCAGGGATTTGAAAGAGACATCTAAATTAGTTATTATCTAGCAAATCATACAACCGTAGGTGTCTAGTCAAGGTATGACTCTATAAACAATGGATCCTTTTTTTTTTTTGATTTTCATGTTAATTTTATTACCAAAAAGAAAGGAGTAAAACAAAAAATTGGTGAAGCCTCTTTTTGGAGACCTCACATGGAACTGACAAGTAAAAAAGGAGCCTAGAAACTTTTTAAGCGGAGAGTATATACAACCGAAGTAAAAACGAAGGAGAGAAATTGAGGAAAGCAAGTCTTCCGGGGTGAAGGAGATCAATCTACTTCGGAGAATTCTATCAACTTGAGCTTTAATCAAAGAGCTCGGTGAGGACGTAGCGGTAAAGCTTCTGCTGTTGCATTCTTTCCAAAGCAGAAGTAGCTTAAGGATTTATCTTGCAAACCTTGGGGGTTCGAATGAATTCTTAGAATTCAGGGGCAGATAAGAGCCAAAGATAGAGGAGTATATGTGGCTATACCAGCTACTTCTCTTGCATAAGCACATTCAAAAAAGAGATGAGTATGACAGTCTAGACCCGTGTTACAAAGAACACTAGTAGCTGGTGTAGAATATTTAATTCTAATAAGGTTTTTAATCTGAATAAATATTAAGTGATTCTTTTGTTAATTGCATATTGTGATATTGCTTTAAATTGGAAAGTCTTGATTAAGTGGGTATATGACTTTCCTTGGCTATATGATTTATTCACTAATGATATTTTATTTCAATGATGATTGATCTCTTGCTTGGTGAAGAAGAAAGTAGGTCAAAGACGTTATAAATTTTCTCTATAAAAGCAGAAGAGGTTCTCCATTCTTCTATGTGTTTGATTACTGCCAAAATAGAGAAATATAGAAACAGAAAACGAAGTTACTTATCCAAGCATTTTAAGCTGCTGAGTTTCTGGGAGAGATCACCTTGGGAAGCGATTGATGTCTCTGTGAGGAGCACAAAGCAAGGACTTCTCTAAGAAGAATGCATAGATGATTAAGGGGGAGTAAAAGCGTTTACTTGTTAACCTTAGTTCATATTCTTAGATAGATTTATTAGAATTTGTGTATAAATTCTAGTCTATCTTGTACTTGTTAAAGTGATATAATAAACTCTGGTTGCAGCCGAGGATTAGTGGTTGGTTTGAAAGAAAACCAACCGATACCTAGTTAAATCTTGTGTTGTCTTATTGTTGCTTTATTATTTAAATCAAGTCCGAACTTAATTTACAATATCTAGTCTCCTAGGAATTTTCATTTGGTAGCGGAGCCGGATCACTAATCAAGTTTTTAACTTCTGTAGTGATTCGATCTTGTGTTTGAGACTAGATGGAACCACCAACAAAAGGAAGTTGAGTCACACGTCCTCCTTTCTTAGATGGCTCAAACTATGGCTATTGGAAAATGAGAATGCAGTCTTTTATTAGTTCCATTGATGGTGATTCGTGGAACTCGGTGCTAGTTGGATACTCAGATCCGTTAATCGGTGATGCTCAAGGGAACATGTCTACAAAAGTGAGAACTCTTTGGACTCCCAAAGAAGTTAAGAAAGACAAGAGCAACGCTAGAGCTTTAAACGCAATATACAACGCAATCGATGTTGGTCAATTTTGTATGATCTCCTCTTACAAAACAACAAAAGAAGTATGGGAGGCATTGGAAACCGCCTATAAGGTTAAACAAAGAAAACTCATTATGCTTAAATCTAGAGTTGATAGTTTGTTAATGCAGCCTGACATCTCAATTGCTGAGTTCTTGTAACGCCTGTGTCCCGAAAAAAAAAAGAAATTTGAATTTATTTCGGGAATTTAGAGTGGAATTGGTTAACTCCAGTTTTGGAGTTGAGGAGCCGGTTTGTGATTTTAAATAATTAACCAGAGGAGTTTTAATTAATTTCAGAGTAATTTGTAATTACGGTCGGAATTAAGTGAACCAGAACTTAATTACACTCAGAACTTTGGGGTCAATTGATCAATTCAAAAGTTAGAAAGGGGTGTTTTGATCAATTTGAAAAGTTTGAGGGTATATTGTAAAATTTCAAGAATCCAGAGACTAGGCTGTAAATTGGTTTTAAGACCCTCGAAACCTAAGTCTTCTCCTCTTAAGTGACGTCAAGCCCTAACTAAACTTCTATAAGCTGTCGCCTCCATCAAGTGCAAAGGGAAGAGAGTTAAGTTGCTTTGGTGTTGGTGTCGTAGTGAGAAGTGGAGCTGAGTTGTGGAGTTGACGTGAAGAGGAAGCAAAGTCTTTGTTGCGGAGTCTCTTCGTCGGTTGTGGAGGTAAAGGTTTCTCTCCATCTCTTTAGTTGTGTCGTTGTTTATCGGAGCTTGAGCAACCAAGTTTCGAAAAGGATGTCTGGTGGAGATCATTGAACGGTGGTGTGATGGAGTTTAGTGGTGAGATCCTGATGATGGTTTGTGGATCGGTGGTGTCGTTGGTCGGATCCGTTTGTGTCAAGTTTTGGTGGTGACGTGACGGAGGTTGGTGATCAGAGTTGGTTCGCGTGAGTCACGGGGTGACTTGATGATGATCGCACTTGTCGTGATGGTGAGATCTGAGTTTTCGTGTGGTGTTTGATCGTTGGTTTGTGTTGGTGTTCGTATGGTGTCCGGTGGTGGCGTTATGGTGGAGATGTCAAACGGCGGTGGTCTCGTGTTGCAGAAAATATAAGTCATCACGTGAAGAAGATGACTTATATTAAGTCTTGTGGTTTAGTTAATATTTTATTATTATTATTAGTTTATTAATTAATAATTGAATATTATCTTAATAATATTTTATTATTATCTTAGGTGGTGTGTTCGGAAATCTAGGGTTTAGACGTTCCTGGAAAATTTTTGGAAGTTGTTTCGGAAATTTTATATGTGGCTAAGGTGACTGCATAACCATGAGATTAGTTATGGGAATTTGAATGTATTAACATATTTTCCTGTGTAGAGGCCATTGGATGAGAGTCTATAGCATGTTTATTGATTTGATGATTGGTATTTGGATTATATATTTTTACATTGCATTTTCCTCTGTGTATATCTCGTAGATGTGAGGATTGCCTCACTAAGTATTTATCAAAATACTTATGCATCTCCTTTATTTGATGCAGGAAAAGAAAGAGTGATCGTGGAATCATGGCAAGGAGGAGGAGATGATCTAGACTCATCGGTTTGTTTGAGTGTTTTCTATTTATTAATGTCAGAATTTATTAGTTATGATTTTTAGATTAAAACCTGATGGAATAAATTGGTGAATTTATTTGTTTAATTCCGGATTAATTTTAGAATGTGGATTATTTTATTTGAATGAAATTCTGGTTTTAATTGGAAGTTGAATAAATTATGTGGAGTTAATTTATGGTGTCTCAGTAAATTTATTTATTTTTCTGAGTTGATTAATTATTATTCATGAGTTAATTAGGTCTGAGAGTGATTAATATTTATGGAAATATTAATTATTTGGTTAAAAAAAAACAAAAATGGGTGAGGTCGTTTTAGTTCTACAAAGAACTAAGAGACATTGCAAATGAATCTTATTCTCTTGGAAAAACATATACGGAGTTCGACTTGGTCATAAAGGTCTAGCCATCTCTACCAGACAAGTTTGCTCAAAAAAAACGCTATGATGGAGTCTAATGATGTGTTGAAAATGAAGCTGGAAGAGCTAATTTTTTCACTTAAGGCGTATGAAATGGAGATGAAGATGCAGGACCAGAATAGAGATCTCACTGAAAGAGAAAGAAGCCTTGCTTTTGTTACAACAGAAAACAAAAGTGAATATGAGGATCAAGAGACGCTCACCAAGAAGATAGAGAAATACATGAAGAAACTAGAGTTACTGAAAGACAAGAAGTTATCAAAATCCGGCAGCAATTATGGTAGAAGAGATGATCGAGACAAAGAGAAAATATTGGTTCAATGTCATGAGTGTCAAGGTTTTGGGCACATTAAAGCGGAGTGCGCAAATCTGCAACACCAGAAGGAAAATTCACTTAAGACACTGTTAAGTGAGTCTGAGACAGAAAGTGATGAAGAAGCTGTCTCATACAACAATGTGATTTCCTTCATTGCTACAATAGAAGAGTCTGTCAGAACTGAGTCTGTTAAAACAGAGCCCGCCGAAACAGAAGCTGCTGAAACTGATGAAGATGCTTCAAACGATGAAGATATGCCTACTTATGAAGGACTACTGCAAAATTTTGTCACCACCTGCTGTCAAAATTTTGACAAAATTTTGGTTTGATCAAGGGAAAAAAAGAGCTTAACTTACAGATTGAAGAATCGAAAATGCAAATTCAAGAGAAAGGCAATGAATTACTTGCAATGCAACGTGATCTTGAAGAAACCAGAAAAAGAGTAAAGATGTTGAACACTGGAACAGCAAAGCTTGATCACATTTTAACTGTTGGAAGAGTGGGACATCAGCCACAAGTTCTTGGCTACAAAGTTAATGAATCAAACTCTAAAACTGTTTTTGTTTCAGGTGGAAGATTAGAGGACAATTGTAAAACACTAAAAAATCATCAAGGGTTCTCTCAACCATTTCGTCCCATTTGTCACCATTGTGGAAAGAGTAGCCACATACGCCCACTGTGTTATAGGTATCTTGAACATTATCTTTTAAACCTCAAAAGTTCATAATGATATCGGTAAGAAAAATTGATTTATATGATTATATACCTCTGAAATCATGATATGATCATCTAAGCGTGATAGTTTATTTTTTTGTTTAATTTAAATTTTATTAATTCTATGTAATATATTGGTTTACCCCCGAGAAATAGTAGTTTGTTGGTGCAGGAACTGTTAAAACAGAACCACGAAAAACAGATGATAGCGAAGTTATGAGATGATTCATGAGCCTTAAAAGGGAGTTATTTCTACCTTTTTCTATATTATTTTGACTAATAAATAGATCATATAGGGGGAGATAGATGGTGTCACGTGGTTTATTTCTTGACATGATATGAGGGTCTTATTATTTTGTTGTTTGATGTGTTGAATTTGTGTTCTACTATGATCTATGTTGCTCAGTCAAATAGGGGGCGATTGTAGAATATTTAATTCTAATAAGGTTTTTAATTTGAATAAATATTCTGTGATTCTTTTGCTAATTGCATATTGTGATATTGTTTTAAATTGGAAAGTCTTGATTAAATGGTTATATGACTTTCCTTGGCTATATGATTTATTCACTAATGATATTTTATTTTAATGATGATTGATCTTTTGCTTGGTAAAGAAGAAAGTATGTCAAAGATGTTAGAAAGTTTCTCTATAAAAGTAGAAGAGGTTCTCAATTCTTCTATGTGTTTGATTACTGTCAAAATAGAGAAACAGAGAAACAAAAAATGGAATTACTTATCCAAGCGTTTTAAGCTGCTGAGTTTCTGGGAGAGATCACCTTGGGAAGAGATTGATGTCTCTGTGAGTTGCACAAAGCAAGGACTTCTCTAAGAAGAATGCATAGATGATTAAGGGGGAGTAAAAGCGTTTACTTATTAACATTAGTTCATGTTCTTAGATAGATGTATTAGAATTTGTGTAGAAATACTAGTCTATCTTGTTCTTCTTAAAGTGATCTAATAAACTCTTGTTGCAGCCGATGACTAGTGGTTGGTTTGAAAGAGAACCAACTGATACCTCGTTAAATCTCGTGTAGTCTTATTGTTGCATTATTGTTTAAATCGCTTTCGCATGTAATTTACAATATTATTTTAAGCTGCTGAGTTTTTGGGAGAGATCGCCTTGGGAAGAGGTTGCTGTCGTTGTGAGGAGCACAAAGCAAGATCTTCTCCAAGAAGAATGCATACATGATTAAGGGGGAGTAAAAGCGTTTACTTGTTAACCTTAGTTCATGTTCTTAGATAGATATATTAGAATTTGTGTATAAATTCTAGTCTATCTTGTACTTATTTAAGTGATCTAATAAAATCTGGTTGCAGCCGAGGACTAGTGGTTGGTTTGAAAGAGAACCAACCGATACGACGTTAAATCTTGATTCGTCTTATGGTTGCTTTATTGTTTAAATCGCTTCCGCACTTAATTTACAATATCTAGTCTCCTAGGAAATTTCAGCTAGAAAATTAAATCCCAAGATATGAGCCTGTCCCGTGTTGGTAATCTGTCTTTAAAAGCCATCCACTGAATAAACAAGTATTTTGGTACTGATTCCCTGAAAACTACTTTACACCATGGGACTTTTGGGGGAATAGTTCTGATCTGAGCCCAGGTTCCGGAAGTAGAGAACTTGTCTGTGTAAGAACCCGATGGTTGCTTCCAGAGGCTTGGCCACTTGAGGGACTGGGAGCCGGAACAGAGCAGAGCAAGGTGTGGAGTTGCAGAGCCTGTGGCGATCTTGGATGAGGAAGAGACCAATGTCCTGCGCTAACAGGTTCCATTACTCTTGCTTCCTTATGGATCCTTAGTTCTCTTGGACCTGTTTCATCAAACAGCTTCCACCTGTTCTCTAGACCTGTTTCACCAAATGGATCCTTAATTCTTGTGATCTAGCGTTGAACTCTATATATATATATATTTTTTTTTTGTGCTCAAATTTAAAATTTTTGACTGTTTTCATCTATAATTTTACAAGATCGTTGAGGATGGGTTGTGTTTCAATATTTGGTTCCAGATTTTCATGTTTCTATATACATTTAAACATATAAATATTAATATATGTACTTTCTGTATGTATAGTCCCTGTTGTATTCATCTTTTCATGAATCCTTTTTCACTCTTTAGAACAGCGCTTTGGAACAAACAGATGGAAGCAAGAATGTATCATTTACTCACGATAGTAATCATACTTGATGTTGTCGAACCCAAATTATATTCATGAAAAGATGGATACAACAGGGACGATACATACACAAATTATATTCATATTTATATGTTTAAATGTATATAGAAACATGAATATCTGGGGCCAAATATTAAAACACAATTTTTTTAAAATTTAAAAAAAAAAATATTTTTTATTTTTTAAAGTTGAGCACAAAAAATATATATAGTTCAACGCTATATCACAAGAATTAAGGACACTTGAGTAGACGCCTACAGTTGTATGATTTGTATTTATAAAAATGTTGTTTACAAGCATTTGAAGTCATGCATTATTGAACTAATGATTTAGGGGAAAATGTCAAAAAACATGAATTTTCACATTGTAGATGTTTAAAGCCTGAACTTTCAAAATCCAAATGCTCAAGTTTTTTGTTGACTTGTAATTAAATAGAAAACTTTCGTTGACTGAGCTATTTGACGCACGTCGTTAAATTGACGTTTACTGCGTTAAAGTTTCCGTTAGCAACTTCCGTTTAATCAAAACAACACGTTTCAAGTTTTATTAAAAATCATCAACTTTCAAATTGTGGACGTTTAAATCTTCAATTTTTTTTTAAATGTCGTTTAAATGCCTAAGTTTCCGTTGACTTAATAATTAAATGACTAACTTATGTTGACTATGCCATTTGAGGCATAACTTTAAATTAAGTGAAGGAGTACGTTTACGGGGTACAATTGTCTGTTAGCGTCTCTGTTTAATCAAAACGACCAATGTTCCGACAACTATTTAACATTCTTCTTCTCTTTCTACTTACGCTCGCTTCATCGAGATCCAACCATAATCAACGAGTAAAAAACTTCTCAATTAAAATCCATCTTTGGAGAAACATAATCCATTGAAGTCTTTGCCACCTAGAATCTCTGGAAAATTTTCATGGAATTCTCTAAAAACCCTCAAGATAAGATATTGAGTTTCTTAAGCATTGGTGATAACTAATTAAATTTTAATTTGTCGATAACTAATTAAATATTATTTAATATTCATTGGGAAGTCAAATAATTAATAAAAGAATGTGAAAGCATTATCTCTGTAAAGCTTAAAAAATGATGAGTATAAGAAATTGAACCGGTTATTAAAAAACTATTTAATTGTTTTAACATTATTTTATCGGTTATTGGTTTAAGCGTTAAGCTTTGGCGATAACTAATTAATTTTTTTTAATATTTATTGGGAATAACCGATAAAATAATATTAAAGCTTTAACTCCGTAAAAAGAAATGGTGAGTATAAGAAATCGAATCGGTCATCACCAATGCTTAAGAAACTCAATCTCTTGAGGGGTTTTAGAGAATTTCATGGGAAATTTTCGGAGATTCCAAGGGGTAAAGACTTCATTGGATTATGCTTCTCCAAAGATGGATTTTAATTTGAGAAGATTTTTTACTCCTTGATTATGATTGGATCTTGATGAAGCAACCATAAGTAGAAAGAGAAGACAAATGATAAATAGTTGTTGGAACATTGGCCGTTTTGATTAAACAAAAGCTGCTATCAGACAATTGTACCCCATAAACGTGCTCCGTCACTTGATTTAAAGTCATGCCTCAAATAACATAGTCAACATAACTTAATCATTTAACTATGAAGTCAACAAAAACTTAGGCATTTAAATGAAAGTTTTTAAAAAAGTTGAGGATTTAAACGTCCATAATTTGAAAGTTGATGATTTTTAATAAAAACTTGAAGTGATGTCGTTTTGATTAAACAAAAGTTACTAACGGAAGCTTTAACGCCGTAAATGTCAAATTTAATGATGTGCATCAAATAGTCATGTCAACGAAAGTTTCCTATTTAATTACGAGTCAACGAAAAACTTGAGCATTTAAATGATATTTTGAAAATTCAGACTTTAAACGTTCAGACTTTTTGATATTTTTCCCTTTATAAAGTCTGTAGAAGTTCTGCGTTATTTGCTTAAAATAAACTTTAACTAACTTTCATATTATCCTAAACTTTAGTGTGACTGGTTTATTTATTTAAAAGTTTTTTTTCATGTGAAACAACTTTCAAAACTTTCAAAATAGTAAATGCTCAGCTGATATTTTCAAAGTTATTTTTGCCTAAGAAAATATTAAAATGTCAAAATTAGCTTTAAGAAGATAGGATAACCACAACGTTAATAAAAATCTTCAACAACATATTTTTACAAAGACTGGGAAAATTTCTAAGAATATATGGAATCTTTTTAAAACGCTCTAAGAATTCTTTATATTCTCTAACAATTATAATCATTATAATTTTGCCTAAATCATTATCGAATAACACCCCTATTTTGATTTCAAGTTTAAGTTTATAGTATTTTTTGGTAGAAGGCAAAAAGTTTTAAATTTAATGTCACTTCTAATGTATTATACTCTTGCTACATATATAGCAATAGAAACAAAAGTGGCGTTATTATTTCACTTAGGACTTGTCAATCATTTCATTGACATATACAAATCTAAAATGAACATTTTCATTGAAAGAATCCAAGTCAATCTTTTCATTGACATATACAAATCTAAAATGAACATTTTCATTGAAAGAATCCAAATAATATACTAATTAATGCTTAATTCTTATCATTAATTGTTATCACGAAATTGTACCTTTGATTTTAGGATGTGAATGGTGAGGGGTAACTTGGGTAAACACAGACATGTAAGTTAATATGATCCTAAAAGGAAATTTCACACTTTATTTTATCCAAATTTTTGAATGGTGAGGGGTAGCTTTGTTCAACGTCCGCTTCCCGCTTCGGAAACGGATTCGGAATCTCTCGGAAACTTTCAGAATTTCGCTTCCATGACGCTTTCAGAAAAACCTTTTAAAAACACGTTGGAACCTTGCGCTTCCGTTTTGGAATCTTATGCTTCCGTTTTAGTAGCTATTCTTATTTTTATATTTTGTATTTGAAAAAATCAAAAATTAATATAGTAATTTTCTGATTGTGCATATCATTTTGTCTTTTATCTATAAATAATTTTACTTAAAAGGATTATTTGAATCATATACAAAATATTAAAAGTGATTAATTTGATTAGTTGAATAAGATTATTTCAAAAAATTTGAATATGAGGATTTTTCTTTTGAAAACATAGAATTGTAAGGAATAAGATAATTTCAAATTTAAATGACTTTAATTGAACTATGTAAAAATGAGGCATTGAATTTATGTTATTCATAGAAAAGTTTTAATATATTAGATGTTTAATTATATACACATATAAATGTATTGAATTTATGTTATTAACAATAATTTTTAATATTATATAATGTTTAATTATATATATGCTTCCAACACATATCTGCTTCCTAATATTTTCAAAACAATCGCTTCTACGCTTCCATATGCTTCTGCGTATCGGTTTCTGATTCCATGCAAACTAGCTTATCACTTTTGGTAGAGATAATGATACTAATAATAAGAGATTAGATCCTAGTTAGATATGGATTAGATGTGTACTAATCATAATAGTAAATAATTTCAAGTCTTTTTTTTATATAGTCTTGTCTCATGAACATATTCAATACAACAATACATTTTTTTTTTGGTAACCAGGAGGTTCTTGGCCTTAGACCCGTAATCCTCCCAGGGTCCGGAAAAAGTCATGTGAAAGCCTCTGGCCAAGTGGAAATGACTATCATTTCACGTTTGAGGGGAATCGATCTCTGGCCTGGACTACAACAACAATATATTTTGTTACTCTAGGATCTTATCTCTAACCACTTACACAAGATCAAATATTAAAAGTATGAAATTATTGCCAAAAAATGTGGAAGCTTCATATTTGTATATAAGAGAAAATAATGTTGAAAAAACTTCTATACCTCTTATAGTTCAATGATTCCCTTTTAAAACTTAAATTTATTCTCCAACGTGGACTGTCCTTCTTCGCAGCATAGTCAACTCTTTCGTTGTTGTAATGGCAATATCCAATAGTGTTAATCTTTCATTTCTCGTTATAGTTCCACCACAACTCAAGGTTTACTGTTTTTTTTTTTTTTTTAAAGGGTTAGTGTTCTCTGTGTGTAATTTCTACAGATGGTGTCCTCATCCTAAGAATTTAAATTAAAGTCTAAGCAAACTAGATTTTGGTTTCAAAATAAAAGAACACAAGCTAAGGTTTTAAAAAATTCAAAGGCTTACTGTTGTCTTTTTTGGTATCTTAGCTTGGGTTCTCTTGTTCTGAAACCAAAACTTGATTTGTTTAAGCTCCAAATAAAGCCTTCGTCCAAGTTCCAACCTCTGAATCTCAATAGGATGAAAACACTCTTTGTATAAACTACATTCAGAGAAAACTAAAGCTTGAGTTAGGTGGTGAAATTATGATGATGAATGAAGATCAATTTTATTGGATACTGCCATTGCAGTCTATTCAAAAAGAATTCTAGCTGAGTTGTTATGTTTTTTTTGGTTGTAGGTTTTGGTTATAAACTATAAATTAATTTCTCATAATTCAATGGTTGATTTACGAGCTTAACTATATCTTTTTTTTTTATAAACAAAGCCATATTTTGTGGATGCTCATTATCGACTCATTAGAATGTTCTAGAATACTTGTTTATTAAGTTAAACCCTACGTTTATATCTCTATATATATTATTTTATGACTAATGGATAATAACAACAACAAGCGAACAATATCCTAATATCTTTTGTTCACAACATTTTGAACATATTAAGAAATTATATATTTGACATGTGGTGACATCTGATGATTTAACTGAAACATGTTTCAATCTATTTAATCACAATGTTGACAAATATAAAGCTTCAATAGCTAGTTTCCTTAAAGACAAATTCCTTTGATATGTATCATTCATTTTTTGTGTATATTTTTTCCTTTTCAGGTT